>JAJJWN010000183.1:0-91040 GCA_021655885.1 Fusarium abutilonis | reverse complement strand
GAGGGGGAGGGGGGGATCCGGCAGTGTACGATCGGAATCCCGAACCCCATCCTCCTTGGTTGTCATGACCGGAATGGCCTGGGCCACTACCAGGGGGTCTCGTGTCTTGGTTCTGAAATCGACCCAAAGCCCATGCTCCAAAGCCAACACCAACAATAAGCATTGATATGGCGATATTGTTTAAGCCATGGAAGCCCTCCCACCAGGTGCGAAAGGCGGGGGCCAAAGTCTGGCCCAAAACAACGAGTATCAGGGCCGACGCGAATCCAGCGGCGAAGCTGTTCACATTCGGTTGCATAGACGGTAAGTACAAGAAACCACCGCCGGAGGAGTGCTCAGGGATGACAAAGATGTCATACTTGCCAGGAGGCAGGCCAGAGCCCTTGGGCACTCCGCCATGAGGGGGCGGAGGCGGAGGGGGCCCGCTCATTGTCGTCGGTCAGCTCGCGTAGTTGTCGCTCAGTATCGGGTCCTTGGACAGTCGAGTACTCGGAGTCGCAAATGTAGGCGCAGTCGCTCGTCTATGGAAATCTTGAGGAAGCCATACAGGCTGCGTGATATGATGGATACTAAAACCAGGTCAGTTGAGATCCTCGGCATACTCGAACGCAACAAGACTATATCTTTGGAACCAGGTGGGGAAATGACTGGTAAAGGATGAAGAATTGAGAAAAAAGTTCCGTTCTCGAGTGGCTGGAGCCGAGTTGCGGGATGGGAATTTTACGTTGGACAAGATGAGACTCACGCAAGACAAAATTCGGGAATACAGTGACCGGAGCTAAGTCCAGATTCCCGAACAAAAAGGACTTTGCAAAAAGGACTTTGCAAAAAGTATCAAACAAGAAGCAACCGCTTGCTTATTTGCTTGAAGCAGTTTTGGTGAGGATTGGAGGAAGAAAAAAAAACCAGGATGTCAGGGTGAGAAAGGAGGAAGAGGAGAGAAAAATGGCGCGGCGTCGTGGTGGAGAGAGAAGACAAAACGGAGGCGGAGGCAGACAAGGTCGAGGGTCACTGAGGAGGGCAAGAGCAAGGAAGAACCACGGACGACGATGAGCAGGCAATTGTGATGGCCGGGTGTTGGTGCAGGAGCCACCTCCCAGCACCTACCACAGCACAGCACAGCACAGGTGCGATGCAAAAAGGTTGTTTACTTTCAGGCGCTTTGGGTAAGGTCAGGCCCGCAGACGGGACGAGGATGATGTGGGGATGGGCGGGTTGACGGGTGGATGGGGGCTTAAAGGCAGGTACATGACAGGTACACTGCAAGCCCACAAGCATCTCCCACGCATCCTGCATGCGCGCTAGTGCACCCTTTCTCTTTCTCTCGCGCCTTCGCCCCGCCAGCAGGACACAGCCAGGACAACCCCGGTAAGAAAACTCATTGGTGTCTGTTGACTGGTGAATGTCACCAATAGAGAGGACTTCATCCTGGATCCCTTGAACCTATCAATTGAGAGAGACTAGGAACCCAGGATCTGATGCCGCGGTTTTCGACGACTAGAGAAGTTCTCTCCTCCCTCTCTTATCCGTACATTTTGGCGAGTCTGATGATATGATCGATACTTGCCAGAATGAGTTCTTGAGAAAGAAGAGATGATTTTAATGTGCTACTAACTCTATCTTGAACGTCTAGAACAACCTCATGCGCAGATTTATAATATCCTAACAGGAATAAAACCCAGGGCTAAGACCAAGAGAGCAGGCTCTTAACAGCAAAGACATCGCTAATTAATATGTGCTTTTCTCCTATTACACCCCATACGTCCATCGAACTGTTCTTATTCATTTCCCTATGAGAAGCTAGGTCTCCCCTGCCTGTCACGATCTCAGCCTTCTCATCTCTTGTTCTCGCCTGTTCCATGTGCAAGTCAAGCGCATTTCGTTGAGCATTGATACATAGTAGAAGTGCACTGATAAGACCCTGCGGATCAAAGGACCCGGCCAAAGACTCTTGGAACCGAGGAACGTGTCAATGATGCTTAACTCGCTGGCGAACTTGTCCAATTCATGTTCGCCTAAAAGGAGTAGGGCTTCCCCCGACTGTCGATCATGAAATTGTCCTGGCTTGTCTTGACACCTTAAGGGCTTTCAAGCTCTCGATTTCCACGGGAGGCAAAGCACGCGCGTCTTTCTCTTCAGTTCTATGCGGTGCCTTGTTCGAAATACACTGCACGAGATCTGTTATCCATTCTTCGTCTGCGAACAGGAGGATACTCGTTTAGAGTCAACGCCGTGATACCCCTCTCCTGCATCAACTTCTTGTCATTTGACCAAGTAAGTTCCACAACTCGTGCATAACTTGGGCTTCTCAACCCACATCGATGAACTCTGCACGGCCCATAGAGATCGAAATCGTGAAATCTTTGCTCGGTAAACCAGTTTCACTTTCACCGCCATCGCATCGATGATGGCGGAGGAGGACCATACTCCTGGTATCCGCCTCTGTGGTCCAGGCCTCACGATACCCTGGTTGCGGCTTAGACGCCGCGGGCTTCTCTTTTCGTTATGGCTCACAAGCTTAGTCCTAGGTACCACGAAACCATAGCTACGGATGCGGGTATTCTTTCAACATTACAAGAGTCGTTGTTCGGTAACGAAGCAACCCTTCCACACCATCAAGATGCTTTAAGTTTGGTCCCTGAGGTAGGTTGTGTCTTGACACAGCCGACGTCATTTTGCTCGAGTACAACCCAGAGAGTTTGTTGACCAGATACATAGTTTGAATATCTGTGGAAGAGGGTCTTTCACCGATCAATTCCTCTCTGTCAAAGACTGGGTACAAAGCGTCGGTCCGCAGCTCCCGCAAGGCGCCAAGAGTAGAGCAGCCGTCAATCCCTCACCGCTGAGGCCCTCGCTCCACCACCGCCCACCTAAGCTTCCCGTCCATTCAACACATCTCCCAACCTCCTCATACTGCAAGTAATCTTTTCACGAGAACAGTTTTTTTGGCGCGTGGCTCCAGTCAATACAGGCTCATCATCTTCATTGGCCAATTGAGAATGTTTCCCAATTCATTAACACCACCATTTCTCGTTGCCTGGCAACCTGGGTATCTAATTATTGGATGTCATTAACCTAAGACACAGCCCAAGACACAAAGAAGGTAAAACGCGCTAAGCCCGCTGCGACTACGGCTAGTGACGTAGCCTGTCCGCCAAAAGGTATCTGATCTGTACTGGTGGTTTATCTGCAGTCTCACTTTTCGAAGCTGCTGCATGTCTGACTCGGGTGCGTCAAACCACGTTGCTCAAGGAAAGAAAAAGAATATACAGACTATGCGCCCGGTCTGTTTGTTATCATTCTTGTGTGCTTACTCACTTGACAATCTCCTCTCAAGCTTTTTCGTCCCCTCCTCTTCGGTTCCATCTTACCCTGTCTCTTTGGTGCGGGTGCTGCGGGAAGTGACAGACTCCAAGAGGTACCTCTCGTGTACCCCCTTGATCCAGGTCCATCCATCCTCATGCAACATGGAACGGTCCGGTGCGCCAGGGGACAGCTTATCCATTTTGATAGCTCGAGTCTGAGGGTTTGTTACGAAGCAGGCTTTTGTTGTGTGACTGCTGGCAGCTGGCAGCTTAACCGCTGACCACGATTTCATTAACTGACATCAAGACCACGGGATTAATGAGAGACATGTTGAGACAGATTGAGCACCAGATGAGATAATGGCTTCTGAGCGAGGACTCACTCAGGAGCCTTGACAAGGAACAAGGTTTCATCCATTGCGTGAAGCATTCAGCGATGCTGCAGCCAGCCTTCATTACTAACAGTAAACAATATATATTGTACAAAACAGCAATGTGATGTCGTATACAACAACCAATAAATGAACCCAGTCCAACCCAACACAAGACGCCTTGCATGCCCACACATTATTAAATGCTCCCTCTTCTCGTCTGCGCCATGAGCGTAGCGATATCCGCAACCCATGAAAGCCCATTATATAGTACCTTAATAACCCATATCCACCATACCACAACTTGCACTGCAAACAGTATTATCCTCACTAGAAATGCGAGGGGCACCAGTCACATCTTCTTGATGCGGTTGTTTGCAACCTTGAGCTTGGCGCCCGTCCGATCTGTATCCTGGTCAAGTTCGTCCAGTAGTCGAATTTGTTCTTCCACCTCTTCATGAATCCGCTCGCCCATCTCTCTTTGTCGTCGGATGACTGCTGTGAGCTGGTCGACAGCAAGGTCTTGATTCTGCATCTCTTCCTTTTGCAGCTGCAGTACTCCTTGGTTATCTAGCTCTCGCGTCTTATCCGTCTCTGGCAGAGGAGCGCCAAGCACACGACCAGCAGGACGTCCGCCCTTTAACAGCCCAGCTTTGTCGGCTGCTGAGGCTTGGCCTTGACTAAATCCTCCTCGTCCGGCTGCTGATGTTGAACTGGGCATGCTGTTGGAGAGCTTATCGAGACCCTCTCTTTCCATTCGCGCCTGGGAAACTAGATCGCGACGACGTCGTAGTTCACCTTCGCCCAATCGTCCCGACTCCTGTATCCTTCGTAGTCCATCTGCAAGTGTCGCGATCAATGTGCCACTTCGAACCAGGACCCTCTTGGCTGCTGCGCCAGCTTCCGCTGCCGCCGTCGAGTTACCATTATCCACAGCCGCATCTCGCCGCGACAAGCATTGTCTAGCTTCGTGAAGGTTCTGCTTTAGATCTCGATGGATATCAAGCCATGTACCTGGGTCTGCAGCACCCGCGACAGCATTTTTGACCATTCCACCTGCTGAAACCGCCGAGTTTGATGTGCTTGAGCTAGGCAGGTTTAAGAAGGCCCTCCATGCTGAAGTATCGCGCCATCGTCGATCGGGCGACTCAGCAATCGCGCGTAGATATTTCTCAAGCCCCTCTTGACGGTCTCGGGTCAATTCAAGTGAATTGACAGTGGATTTCCACCAGTGCTTAGCGGGCAGAGGTTCTGGTGGAGGAGCGCCGACTTCCTGTGTGAGGGCCTGATGGAGGGCGTCAAAGTCGGAGTATCGTTTTTGGACAACAAACGATCGCAGGGGAAGTCGAAGAGTGATGTTGTAGAGCGTATACGGTTTCTTAGAGCCTTCATCGGAAACACTCGTGGAAGGGATAGCGATTTCTGGCGGTGGTGCCATGTTGTAGCTTAATTTGTTTACTCTTCTCCCTTGATCGCAAGCACTGACGTCGTTTAGACGATGGGTATCTGATTAAGCAAAATGGTCGCTTTCGCGTGAAGCAAGGTAACACAGCAAATGTTGGTTTTGATATGGAAAGTGCTGAAAATCAGGGCAAAAGAGATGAGAAATACGTCAAGGTCATGGCGTCGTTGGAGCTGTCCGCCACAATAAGTAGCAAAGGGTCTGCCTGACGGGACTGACGTATTCGTACAGTGAGGCTCGGGTTTTAGCGCCATGCACGCTATGGGCTGACCGCCGCCAGGCCTTCGGTCAAGGTCACATTTCACAGCACTAAACTTCAATTGGATGAGCATGCGACCAGTTGGCACAGTGAGCACACTGCTCTCGATGTCCATGCGGTCTGGGTCAAAGATCGTGCCATTCGGTAGGTAATTTGTGTTGTCCAATGAGTCTATGAGTCGTATCTTGTTTTTTTGTTGGTGACTCTATCGTTGGTTCTAATCAAGCCATGCCCACAGCTTACCCGTGAGCCAGCCGTAAGTAAACCTTGTCTTATAACTTATAAACTAATAACCAGCATCACTCATCGAATAGAGTATTGCCTACGTAGAGACATCAACTTCCTAGTCACTCACATGAGTCAACATTCGCTATTTGGTGTATTATCCTTTACTATTAGTTTCTAGTTATTTGTTCACGAATAGTGTAACTAACTGAAGATACACATGCTGCTATAAAAACCAACAGATGACGATTGACTTGACTAGTGAAGGGACACGGGCGCACTTTATAGGAAGTTCCGTTCCAGGCCAAGATCACCGAATGTTTTCTTCTTCGAATAAACTCTGTGTTTCTTCCTTGAAGACAGGTAACATATACTAATTCAATAACGAAAGGGAGAGCGCAACTACCTGGAGCTCCACTGTCCACCTTTATAAACTACCTAGTCATCGACGTTCGTTCACGGGTCGTGTGAAGGCCCACGTGAGTGAAGTCAATTTATAATTCAAACTATCGCAAGAGCCTGTTTATTCATCGTCGACTTGTTATAGATGTCCAGCTTGTCTTATAAGATGTCGTCGATCCTCAGGACAGGCCAAGCATTGTCCAAGATTGAAGCCGACATGACTATGGGACATTCATCTGCAAACCACATCAGGACGAACAGTGCTGAGAGGCTTGCTTTGTTAAACAATATCCAACGTCTTGATATTTTCCAGAATACTTTACTCATGTATCAACGGCTTTGGACAAGCTGGCTATAAGAGGTCATCAATTGACACTTCACCCCCATCTTGCGGCTAATACCTTGTAATAACTTATGTTTCTTTACGTTACTACTCTTACTTTTTATTTACTTTTTCAACATTAAAAAAAATGAATAGATCTCTTTTATACAATGATAGGGCCAGATCTGCTGGAAGCGATCCTTTTACTTGCGGGTTCGGCTCAACCACACGCAGCTCATCCCCAACACAGGCTGAGAGAGCAAGCCCAAAGCAAGAGCTTTAAGGTAGATCATTTTTAAAACTAAGTAATCTAAAAGCGTTTTGAGCTTTGTTCAACGCTTCATCAACCTAAGTTGTCCGATTCCAATGTCATCGTAGTCTTTGTAGATGCCGTCGAATGCATTTCGGCAACCCTCAAGCGAATATGGTATAAGTGACGAGCCACTCACTTGCTCTCGCTCGAGCCAACCTCTTTATATCGCATCAAAAAACGCGCGTTTAAAGGAAGCATTGCATGAAAGAGTCAAGGAAAAGTAGAAGACTTAACATCTGAGACTGAACAGTGATGTGAAGTTCGTTACATCCAAGTCCGACTCTCGGCCACCAAACACCATTGAATCATCCTGGTTAGTGAAGCAGTTCAACATCGCCTAGTTCTTGGGAAGAAAACAAGGTTAGATCAGATTAAGCGATCAATAGTCCAGAAAAGCATGTTTGTTGAGTTGACTTCACGGTCACTGTAGAGCTAGGGATTTTAAAGCTCAACCGAGACGATGGATTAGACTTCGTGATCGAAGCTGGCTCGCTAAAAGGTAGCAGGGGTGAATTGTTTACCGTGAAACTAATGAAACAAAGTCCGTCTCATGGCAGTCCGTCTCATGGCAGTTCTTCGGCCCATGTATACACAGTTATCGTAGCTTTGCTTGGTAGACGAGACACCTTGGCCTGTTCTACCTTAGAGGGCTTACAAAACAAAGATGATCTGTTTCCCGAGAACATTTCAGCCTGCCATGTGAGCATCTGGTAACAACAGATATTGGCTGCATTCCCAAACCACGTAGGTTTGACTTTCATATCTAAGCCATGGCGGCGGCCCGTCCCGCTCCCGTGGGCCTGACGCAACGTTACTCAAACAGGGAGACACAAGATTGACTTTCCAACAAATATCAATTTTGTACTCATTCTTGGGAACTTAATACATATCCCAGAACAAGATAAGAGAAAAGTTTCGCTTCTAGTACCAATTCTTGCTGTACATTGGCTCAACGCATTCCTTCCCCAAAAGTATGAGGCCGCAACTCCAAGTCCATGCCCGTTTTGCCTCCTGCTAGAGAAATCAGTCATTGTCCCCCCAGCATAATCATGGTCGCGTTCATTACATTTCTAAAGACCTTGACGGTAATAACAGACTTAGAAAGTCTCCTGGTCGTCCAGACCCTCTCCCTCGGCAGGGATCTCGAACCCCTCCTCTGTCGAATAGAGAATAGCCTGGATCTGCTTGATAAGTCCGTCCTCCTGCTTCTCCAGCTCGGGATCCTCGTCGACGGCTTGTTGAATAAGAAGCTCAATGTCACGGAGCTTGCTGAAGTAAAAATCGCGTTCTCTCTCGAGGCCGGTTACCGTCTCCTTGAGTGTAGCATTCTCCTGCTGGAGAGCGGCGGTAGCGGGACCAGCGGCCTTTGCTACGCGAGGGCCACCGCTGGGGGTGCTGCCTCCACGGCGAGCGGCACTGGTAGCGGCGGGTCGAGCAGCGGGGGCAGCAGCAGCACCACCAGTAGGAGGCATAGCTCCGCCTTTTCGTCGAGCAACGGCGTCGTACTCGTGATCGGGGAAGTTAAGGTCCCAAAACCTCTTTGTCCACTGCAGGAACTCGAGATTATCCTGCATCTTGCACTTGACGAGGGCTGACACTGGAATGGGCTTGTCGATTTGGTGCTTGGCGAAGGTGTCTGGGAGCATGTCAGCATGCTATCAAAGCATCGGCAACGAGGCGAGGTGACTGACTTTGGAGCACCTTGAAATTTTGGATATACAAGTATTCAGAGTTCACATTGAACTTGACCTTGGACATGGGAACATCCATGTAGATGCTGTCAAAGACCTGGCAGAGAGCAGCACTAGAAGAGCGGTGTTAGAATGAATTGTGTGGCATGCAGTGGTTCCATATTGTGTGGTATTGCGTGTTCAGCCAGGGAGCAGTGTGTGAAGTTCGTAGGTGTTGGTCATGATGCTGATCGCGGGGCTGTTTTGGTGTTTTTGTTTTGAAACACCATGATGATGATGACATGGTGCAACGCAACGCAGCGTAGCAAAATAGAACGAGGGGCGGGGCAGAGACGGACTCACCCAGTACCGCATTGCTCGACCTTTGTGATGTTCAGCTGCAAAAGGCTGTTGAGCCACGCAACGAGCTCTTGTCTAAGACTTCGAGTCAGTACAGATGATCACAAGTAGGATCTGCCTTCTGACGGGGCAGCCCTAGAAAGGATCACCACCAACCTCGACTCGCCCATTTTGAACTGATTATTTGGGTGTGGTGTATTATTTGGATCGTAAAGGCAAAGAAGCAACGTCGGAGAAGAGACAAGTAATGTCTATCGAGGATATCGTCTTTGAAGGAAGGAAAATAGGCAAGGAGATGGCGCAAAAGTGAAGCTAAGGAGAGATTGCGTTGGTCGGGATAGGTTGGGGAGAAATTAAAAGCATCGCTGATTCCACGAAGTTGAGGTCGGGTAGCCTGTCGCCCAATCAACCGGCCGGCTGTTGGTGGGGGGTACCTTGCGGAACTACAGCCTGTCCTGTGTTTTGGCTGTAGGCTGTCTGTCAAGGATGTACCGCTTCGTACCACTATTCTAGAGCCCCTCCAAACCCCCGCTGCCCCTGGAGCTGACTATTTCCAGTGCGGTCACGTGGCATGGTGCTGGCAGCTTCGTCCCAGCCTCTCACCGCCAAATTTTCCAGAAGCGGCAGAAAAAAAAAGTTCGAGATTTGCTCTGCCATGCGCCCCACCGTCGAATCGCGTCTGCAAATCTTCACATAAGAGCAGGACGACTGTCTATCAATTCGACAAGATGGCGCCCTCACAGAAGCGAAAGCCCGCCGAAGACGACTTCATTTTTACAATTAACGACGACGAAGATCTTCCAGTCGAAGAAGAAGAAGTCACTACGCAGCCTCCCAAGAAGAAGGCCAAGACTGCTAAAAAGTCGAAGAAATCGAAGCGCGCTGCTACCCCCGAGGATGATGAGGAAGAGGATGTCGCTGAGGGTATCTGGGGATTCAATGATGATGACGATGGCGCCATGGACTCGGAGTTCGAATTTGGTGCTGAAGATGCCAAAGATCTTGGCACAGTTGAGTTCGAGGGTTGGGGTTTCGATGGTGCAAAGAAGGGTATGAACGTCGACAAGAAGGGCGTGGACCTGGACGAAATCATCCGAAGGCGCCGAGAAAAGAAACTCGGCAACCCTACCGCCGAGGAAGCTGGCGATGCCGAAGAGAACGACAACATGGATGTCGACCTCGACGATGAAGACGATGAGGTCCTCGCAGACGATGCATTCGGCATGAACGTTGCTTCCGAAGCTGAGGAATCTGACGATGAAGAGGGTGGCAACGAAGAAAAGGAGTCTGGAGCTGAGAACGAAGGAGAGGACAGCGACGAGGAGGCTGCTTCGGATAACGACTCTGTTGCTACTCCTACTGGACACCCCGAAGACAATGCCTCCGATCAGAGCGACGACGAGGAAGATGCGGAGGAGGAAGCAAAGCGAAAAGCCTTCTTCGCTCCTGAAGAGGAAGAGAAGCCCGGCAAGAAGACGGATGTTTCTTCGTTTCAAGCCATGTCTCTGTCACGTCCAATCCTCCGTGGTCTCGCATCTGTCGGCTTCTCCAAACCTACGCCTATTCAATCCAAGTCTATCCCAATCGCCCTAATGGGCAAGGATCTTGTGGGTGGTGCAGTAACAGGTTCTGGAAAGACGGGTGCCTTCATTGTTCCTATTCTGGAACGTTTACTTTACCGACCGAAGAAGATCCCTACCACCCGAGTTGTTGTCCTTACTCCCACCCGTGAATTGGCTATCCAGTGTCACGCTGTTGCCACAAAGCTTGCTGCATTTACCGACATCAAGTTCACTCTCGCCGTTGGTGGTCTAAGTCTCAAGGCTCAGGAGGTTGAGCTCAAGCTACGACCAGATGTCATTATCGCAACGCCAGGTCGTTTCATCGATCACATGCGAAACTCAGCCAGCTTCAGCGTTGACACTGTTGAGATTATGGTTCTCGATGAAGCCGATCGTATGCTTGAGGATGGCTTTGCCGACGAACTGAACGAAATTCTGACGACACTCCCTAAATCACGACAGACCATGTTGTTCTCAGCCACCATGACGTCGACCGTCGACCGTCTCATCAAGATTGGGTTGAACAGACCTGCAAGGGTCATGGTTGACTCTCAGAAGAAGACTGTTACTACCCTTGTACAAGAATTCGTTCGTTTACGACCTGGTCGTGAAGACAAGCGAATGGGCTACTTGGCGCACGTTTGTAAGAACCTCTATAAGGAGCGGGTCATTATCTTCTTCCGACAAAAGAAGGAAGCTCATCGAGCTCGAATCATTTTTGGTCTTCTTGGTTTGTCATGCGCTGAGCTTCACGGTAGCATGAACCAAACACAGGTCAGTATTCTTTCGAGACACTTATGCCACCGCTACTAACATAATACAGCGTATTGCAAGTGTTGAAGACTTCCGAGACGGCAAGGTTTCATATCTATTGGCTACCGATCTTGCCTCTCGTGGTCTTGATATCAAGGGTGTCGACACCGTCATCAACTACGAAGCGCCCCAATCACTCGAGATCTACGTCCACAGGGTTGGTCGAACGGCCCGAGCTGGTCGTAAGGGTATTGCTCTGACATTAGCTTCCGAGTCGGACCGCAAGGTCGTCAAAGCTGCCGTGAAAGCCGGCAAGGCCCAAGGCGCCAAAATTGTCAGCCGTCAAATCGAAGCCACTGAAGTCGACAGCCTCCAAGCTCAGATTGATGAGATGGATGACGAAATTGAAGAGATCATGCAGGAAGAGAAGGAGGAGAAGGTGCTGGCCCAGGCCGAGATGCAGGTTAAGAAGGGTGAGAACTTGATCCAACATGAGGCTGAGATCAAATCACGACCTAAGCGAACATGGTTCGAGACGGAGCATGACAAGAAGAAGTCCAAGCAAGCTGGTCGGGACGAGCTTAACGGCATGAGGGAAGGGATGAAGAAGAAGACGGGCAAGCTGAGCAACAAGGACAAGAAGATTCTCGACGCCAAGCAGTTCCGTTCCGAGGTTGGCACAGGGTGGAAGAAGGGTAAGACGTCAGAGGCTGACATGAAAGCGCGGCATAAGGAACAGGCTAAAGCCAGGGCCAAGTCGAAGGCTAACAATAAGGGTGGAGAGAAGAAGGATGCGGCTCCGGCTCCTAGTAAACCCAAGGGAAAGGCGGGTGGTAAGAAGAGATGAGGTTAAAAGCATAGAGGAGTTTATTGGTAGCGATGTATAGGTAGAATTAATTACTCATGATCATCTATATTATCAAGTTCGGTCAATTATTGCAAGTATCTAGTCTTGCTCAATGTGTCTTGGTCTAAGCCAAAGGAATCTTGTGCCATCTTGCCTGTTCCTGGTGATCACTCAGCCAGCTCTGGATCGCCAGATTTACTTTTAAGCAACGCTGATCGACAAATCCATTACTATTTCTTGATATTTCGCAAAGCTTGAATTCGATTGAAGTGTTGCTAAAGATTGCTAGATTAAATATATATGAAGGAGTGTCTCGTTGCTCTCCCATAGAGCTTTTTTCATAAAATCACACGCTGTATATCCTTCTTGTAGATAGTCCTCAATAACCCCTTTTCAAAATCCCGCCTCTAGTTGCCAGGAAGAACTGGAAGGGTAGGAAGAAGAGGAAGAGGAGGAAGAGGAGGGAGGCCGATAGAGGTAACGAGTTCGGTCTGGATCCTGACCAAATTGGCGATGGCATCTTCCAAACCAGTAACAGCAGCACCAGCACTAGCGTTGGCTTTTAGCACAGCCCTAGCAAAGAGAACAAGAGGAAAGATGAAAGGGTTCAAAGCAGCCTTGACGGCATTGATCTCACTCTGGAAAGTGGCTCGCAGTGCAGGGGTCAAGTCTGTGACGGTGACGGTAACTGTAGCGCCAATGTTCTCTACGCTCTCGATGACGCTTTCGAGGGCAACTGTGAGCTGGGCTACTTGCTCAAGCGTCAAACCGGCTGCTTGTCCAACAACACCACCAACGGCACCGGTGGTGACGAGGACGATGGAGGTGGTTGCACTGGTTATGGCGGTGGCGATGGCCTGGTAGTTGGCCTTGACGGCGGCTTGGAGTTGAACGATGAGTTGGGCATCAGTGTTGTCCTTGATAGACTGGACAGCGCCATCTTGGGAAGAAATTAGGTAACTGTGTGGTAGTATAGGGTCTTGGTAGGTTAACATACCGATCTCGTTAAGAGTTGATACTGTGGCTCCTGAAAGAGTGTTGACGGAATTCTGGATAGCTCCCGTCACAGTCTGTTGTTGCCGGCGGAAAGGAGTAGCCGCGGCGAAAGAAGCCAGGGTGATGAGGCTGAGGAACTTCATCTTGATAGTGGTGCTTGATCAAAGGGCAAGTTTGTAATAGTAGGAAGAGTTGCTGAGTTGTGAGTGAAGAGATATATTGACTACTACCTCGCCAGAGGATCTGGTTTATATAGACTTCAACATCACCACCAACACATAGAATCAATCGTCACCCGATCTCAACGACTCAACCCCACAATCTACAAGTCCACAAGCTAGCAAGCTTTAGGGGAATCACCGAGCTACATTCCAAAGGACCGAGACATGCATTTGGCTCTAGCCCAGACCCTGGCAAGGTTCCATTCCAACCACCTTGCCCTCTGTGAATAGAAACATCCACTTAACCTTAAAAGTAGACTCGAATCACCCCTTTTTCACTTTTTCTCTGAGAGCTAGACTCAGTGAAGTCTCGGACTACGCCGTTGCCGCCGGGCCGCAGCGGGAGGGCAGTGGTTAATCACTTGATCGATTCGCATGCGATATTGCCTTTCTCATCAAGACTTGCATGCCATGGAGAGACAGTTGACGTCTGGAACGGTCTTTGGCATTTGGATCGTGGGTATCAAGCCTAACGCAGCCCTATAGAGATGTTGAAGGCTCCGAGGTAACACTCAGCATTGGAGTTCCATAGCAGCTGTACTGAAACATTGTTCTTCTGGATCTGGTGAAGTACATCGCAAGAGTGTTTTCTCAGCCTGTCTCGGCAATATTTTCCGGTAGTCCTAACGGCCTTTAGTGTCACTCTGCTTTAAACCAATATTGAGAAGTACAGAGCTACATGGTTCTCAAAACACAGTTCTATGATACACATGAATATCGTGCTTCATTGGACGCAATCTTACGTCGTGTGTCCAACCTCCTTATGCAGGGTAGAAACTTTCACCTTGAGTTCCTGATCATCAATGGTCCTAGTCGTCCAGATCCAGCCACCTCGATGATAGAGTAACACCGAGCCACATCACAAATTATAAGCCTCACTCATGGCAGCCTGGAGCATCACATCGCTATGGAAAATCAGCCAATCTAGTTCTTTGCTGGTAGCATCCAACGCAGAGTAAGGCATGTGATAATGTGATCGATCTTCAGCTGCATCTGCAGGGTTCGAGTTTGCATGGAAAATTCCGGGCTTTTGCATCTCAACAAGTGTGAGACTATCGCCTTGCTTGGCAAGCCTGGTAAAGGGAAAATATCCGAACCCGTTCTATGTCTTAGAAGCGAATGGGGAGGGTCGCCTTTGCGAAAGACCTACTAGTTCTAGAACCACTTGCATAATGCATCTATACGGAATGGGAAAGTTGAGTATAAGACATGAGAAACGTGATTTGAATTCGTAAGCACTTTTGCCATGTTCCTAATACATGAAACTCTAGAAGCCCTCACGACAATCAAATGAAGGGATTATGACTTAATGAACCTATTGTCAAGAAGTTGATTTGATGATCAAGGGACGTTGAGATCGAGATCAGATCTTCGGAACTTGCAGATGGCAACATGATCTGAATAGTGCCAAAGAAGACGACTGCAACTCTTTGAACATTTGACAAGTTGCTAAAAACTCTCCAAGAGGGTGTACTGAATCTGGGACATGGCCGGAAGGCCTTCTACACCATCATCCGCGTATGCCAATAAACTCAGGCTTATGTCTTGGTTTGGCAACCTCTATGCGCAGCCCGATATGGTCCAGACCTGGAAGATTTTGCGTAAAGTACAAATTCTTGGATAGAATCGAGATCTGCTTTATTCTTGCCCTCGATGGGAGTTTTACGCAATCCCTTCATGCCTTTGGCGATGTGCGGCTGAGTTGCTCTACAGGCTCACAAACTAAGCGCCATCACGATGGATTGCAGACTCACCTCGAACGTTTATGTGGACTTACACTAAGTCCTGTGGCCTTGCATCAAGATTTTAGTATAGGCTTTACACACTAAAGTCGATCCATTATCATCCGTGAATCGCTGTGAAGAAATTCCATCAAGGTTTAGTCGCCCGCCCTCCGCATCAAACTCAAGAACACTGCACATTCTTAGCAGACGACTTGTTTGAACCACTCACACTTCTTTTCGGTTACCTCATTCGTTTTATACGCTAACGGATCATCTGCATCCTTTTTAAACATTCACAGAAGTTGCTGTTGAGGGGAGGCAAAATGATCTGGTGACAGTTGTTGCTGCTGATCTTAGCCAAGGGGGTGACATTCCAGTATGGAGGGACGAATTCCTATTTCTAACATCACCATAGTTCAAGCCTTGATACTCTGTCTAGATGGGCCAAGAGATATTGGCTCTTGTTCACATTCCTGATATGACGAAACTACATGCAAATGTGAATCACTCGAATCTTTGGCTACCATAAAGTGTCAGAGAGTGAGCCTTTCACGTCCTAGTACTATGTATCTACTCACGGGCATCGCTAGAAACGAGTATTGATAGTATCCAACTAATGAGTCTCAATACACTTACATGAAATCCTAGAACGCCTCCATCTAAGATCGACATATCAATACCCCAACGGCTACAGTGTTGGACTAACGTCAGACGGGTGATCGTCGACCTAGTGACGCCAGTTTCTCAAAAGCATCGTATTCCTGCATGTCTCGTTGATCAACAGTGGTGGACTCTCGGCCGAGACATGTGCGGTTGGAAACTGTAAAATAGTTGGACAAGGTGTGCTACATCATATTGGGAAAGGTTTTCACGATGTACTTGAGCTCCAGCTGTGACAATTTCCCCCCCTTGGATGAGTGTTAGGTCAAGTCCTACGATGTCGATAACTCTTTGCTCCAGAGCCCAACTTGACAACTTGAGATGACCAGGTTTGAACAACCCACGTCCATATAATGTGAGACAGTTACAGTCATGACGACGGGGTATCTCGAAGGCCAAGCATCTTTTGTCTCTTCTCCTTCTTAAACTGTGGTCCAACTTGCTAACCAGGGTTTGTCAGAACTTGCTACCGACCCCCAAAGTTTGAGGATGGCCTCAGTGTCCCTTTGTTCGCAAGAATTCGATGTACATTAGACAAAGAGAAAGTTGAGTGCCCTTGTCGGGACCTTGCTTCACGTCTTTTTTTTTCCCCTTTCTCACCACGCTATCTACTTCTTCTCAGAACAAAGACACACTTCGTTCTACTGTTCAAGACATCGGGGGCTACATTACTTGCAACACTCAACAAGGCGGTAAGCGGAACTCTGCATCATTTCCTGGTAACACCTAACAGCCCGAGTAGTCTAAGTACTACCTACAAGCTTACGTTTGAAAAGTTATGTATCCGCTCTCACGCCTTGACCTCTTCAATGATACAGCTATCGGGTCATAAACGATAAATATAATATTCATCTGTCCAAGTACAACCACCACACTAGACACCAGTCCATCCACTATATCAAATAGTTTCGTTATGATTCGGAGAGTAAAGAAGCATAGTACTGAGTATTCTGTCACATGTGCATAGACAGGACCATACAAGAGTTTGTCAATATATCAAGGGCACAGAGAGGTATTCTTTTCTTACTAACACGATCTCTCAAAATTCGAGATTAGGGTCGTACCTTGATTACTGACATGCAGGTGCAATGTGTCATGAAATCAATTGGCTACCAAGCTGTTATTGCAACAGCTGAGCCTCATCATCAGCGTCGATATTGGTAGGACTGACTACCTACCTTACCTAAGTACCTTTAGTACTGTGAAAGGTTGATGACGTAAGGTCGACTCAACTCATTACCTACCAAGGTTTAGGTCACGAGCTGTCTCGCATCTGAGCGCAACAAACTACCACAAACCAAACAGAATCCAAAACTCGCTGAGCAGATACAAATCATGTGTCCCAGTCACTTCCGTTGACCACCAAGTCAGGCTGAGAAAGTCCTCATCAGAAGACGCAGCCGCCTGTTCCCCTACTGCTTCGACCTTAACCTCGCTGCTAGTCTGTCAGCCGGCCTCGTATCGTGAGGCGGCCAGTTTCACCTCAATTTAACTCTAAATCGAGTCTTCAGACTCGGGTAGAAAAAGCCGACAAGCTGGCTCCATTTAGATTCAGATTATTCGGTCCTTATCGCCCTCGTCCGCATCCGCCTCACAAGCAGAGTCTCGCACGTTTCCTCTTCCCGCGCGCCGTAAGAGACCGATATCGAGAGCGACTGCTCAACTTCCACCTCAACACTCTTCCCTATCTAAAGCACACCTTTCAATCCCGAGTCTACCGCTACATTCTTGAGCGCCAACGCCGGCGCGCCGAGCAATCGCGCATTGTCGATATCGTTAGGCGGCAGGGTAGACAGCTGTGGCTAGGGTCCCAAGCGAACCGATCAGCCAAGCATGCGAGGACCCGATCAAAGGGTTCAGTGGCACATAAAACGCCACAGATAGCAGGCAATATGATGGGCTACGGTTCTAATCGGGCATCGAGCCCTGGCGATGGCGAGAGAGGCTATAGGAGGAAACGTCTCGCAGCTATGGCAGGAAATCTTTACAGAAGCGGCCAGGCAGCGGTTACCGAAATCAAGGAGTCCTATGCCCAGACCAGGGCAGGACCTGCGGCTGCAGGTCACGAAAACCATGGACGGATACATATCCCAGGCGCATTCCCCGATGTGGCAATTACCGTCAAGGGTGATGACCAGATGGTGCTGTTTCCTTCGTATGCAAAGCAGCACATTAAGAGAGACTGGGGCGACATGGAAACGCATGGTTCAGAAGCTGCGCATGGCAGTATCAAAGACGAGGGCTTTTGGCGTCAAGAGTGGGAACGAAACGAAGATGAAAAGGCAGTTGTCGATGTCGACGTCCGCGGTTGGATATATACTCCTCACACTGGCCCTATGACGAGAAGAAACAGGATCTTGATTGGTCTAGCACGACAGCTTAGTGGTATACCAGCCCCCAGAGCTGATCAAACTTATAACCCTAATACCGGACTTCCACGGACACACCATCAAATGCACGAGGAGCAGCGAGAACAGGAGAAGATTGAGCAAGAAGCCCGGCGGATAGAACGAGTCGGACAGCGAGAGAAGCAGGTTGCTTATCAAGGAGGCTTTAGTGAGAAGTCGCCTAATAATGATGATCCCTTGACGGATAGCTTCTATTATCCCTCTCGCTCAGGGAACCAATCCCCAGATTCAGCCCCCTCGAGTCCAACGATGCCAGCCAAAACATATACCAATTCCAGTGAACTTAGCGAAAGCGATCTGGTTCTTGCTAATACCAACCTCATGGCTCGAATTGCACCCTTCATGACCAATCCTTCTGTTGCTCTACCCATCACTTTCTTCTTCTACAACAATAACAAGTCTCAATCCAAGACCGTCATGACCAACGATGCGGGGCACTTTATCATTCGCGCCGCACTGGACTTTGTGCCAACTCACGTCCGGGTTCTGGCAGATGAGGACCTGTCAGCTATCCAGGAGATCAAAGTCATTGAACCATATGGAGTCAGTCTCATCAGCGATATCGACGATACTGTCAAGAAATCCAACATTTCAGCAGGAGCCAAAGAAATATTCCGCAACACCTTCATCCGCGACCTCTCCGATCTCTCTGTCGAGGGTGTCAAAGAGTGGTATAACCGGATGGCTGACATGGGTGTCAGCATTCATTACTGCTCCAACAGCCCATGGCAGCTCTTCCCAGTTCTAGCAAGCTTCTTTAAAATGCATGGCCTGCCTCCAGGATCACTTCATCTGAAGCAGTACAGCGGCATGTTGCAGGGGATCTTCGAGCCAGTGGCTGAACGAAAGAGATCAACACTCAATCGCCTGTTGAGAGACTTCCCTGAACGAAGTTTCATCCTTGTGGGTGACAGTGGAGAAGCTGATTTGGAGGTTTATACTGAACTAGCTCTGGCGAACCCTGGCCGTGTTCTCGCAGTCTTTATTCGTGACGTGACGACCCCTGAGGAGCCGGCGTTCTTCAGTTCTGGTTTTGATTTCAACAGACCAAAGACTTCTGGTGCATATTACGACAGTTCAAGAAGTGTCTCACGAAAACCCTCTTCTCAAAGCTTGGCGCCCAGTGGATTCCAAGGAGAGAGGAGACCATCAACGGGTCCAGCCATGGGAACGTTGATCGACTTCTCTGGCGAACCTGCAGAGACAAATATCGACCGTTCTGCGGCTCTTTCCCAGGCTCGAAATTCAAACACCAGAAGCTCCAGCACTACTGATCTGCTCGGTGGGCGTAAACCACCACCGCCTCGGCCAGCCAAGCCAGTCGCGTTGAGAAGCGCCAAATCCATTACGGAGCTGAATAAGGGGGTGGATAGTGTGAGGCTCTCTCGACAAAATTCTGATGAACCTCCACCCCCTCCGCCTAGGAAACCTGTGGTGCAAAATCGAGAACCTACAGCACCCCATCCTCTAAAGCAGATACATAACTCTTCTCAGCAGAGCATGGCCAGCAGTAACAACGGTTTCAAGATTCCAGCACAAGCTCGTGATAAAGTTCCATCTGGATCCGGTTCCTCAGGAGACCGTCCCCCTCCACCTCCACCACGTCGTCGCGGCACACCCTCTCATCTCCCAGACCCTAACCAAAATTTCCGCATACCACCACGTCGTACACAAACAACAACCAATCTTGACGTCGACTACGATCCCCTTCCACCACCAACAAACTCGCTTCCATCCTTTGGCTCGGCGGGCTCAGGTTACCGATCTGACGGCAACACATCAACAGGCGGCTCACCTACACTAGGCGCACAAGCAGTGAACAAGAAGCTAGAACTGTGGAAGAGGAGATTAGCAAGAGCACATGAGCAGCTAGACGGTCTAGGCGTATATCTATATACATGGCGACGAGGAAACGATGTCATCGCAGAAGCAGAAGGGATAATAAAACAAGCCCTCGCAGATATGGACAGGAAGAGGAGGACGAGGCGATAGCGTATGTCCAAATGATTATATCTATTAATGTTTTATCAGTTGTATACTAGCAAGAATATAGAAATAGATGGGACAAGACGAAGCAAATTATCCACCTACACAAAACATCCACAGATTGAATTAGGCGTGACCTTGACCATCCAATCAGCTAAGGCGCAGTGGCAGAGTGGTCTAATGCGATAGACTAGAAATCTATTCTCTTCGGAGGCGTCTGTTCGAATCAGGCCTGCGTCGATTGGTTTATTTTTTTCTTTCTTTCTTTCGTGTCTAACGCGTTCTTTTTGGACCTCACAAAAATTAACAAGATAGGCAGGTCTAAATAGTAGCAGTTTTTAGGCTTCCTTGAGTAATACTCTTCTTATCTCTGTTACAAAATGCTATCCTCAGTATGCATCTTGGTCTTTAGTGAAATCTTGTATAATAGTAACAGTCTACTTTATTCTTGCTGCCAGCTGTAAAGGCCAACTGCCAATTTTTAAAAAGGCTTCACAGATACATCATACATCAAAATATAGTGTCATAAATAGATAGCAGGGCTTTCAAGCCTGCAATCCAACTGTGTATATTCGTTTCTAAATTTCCAAACTCCGCCGCTTGTGTACAACTCCATTGTTGCTTCAATGTCGTCAAATATCATCGAGAAGGGTTTATATCACCCGTCAGATTCATATGCATGATGGCCTCGGCTGTCCAGTCCTCTTCGTCTTTCTCGTCTTTGTTCTGTTCCCTCCAGAAGGTCGTTCCTTCTCGTCCGTCCACACCTGGTAGCCGGATTTGGGGCGGCGCTTGACCGTTCCCTTGGGCTGGCAGCTCAGATGGATTTGAGTGAGTTGGAACTGGGCGTCTGTGAACAGGACCTTGCTCAGGCTCTACAACGCCGTACCGTGAGAAGTCGGGGATATCGAATCCTTGATCAGGTTGATGAGAAAGGTTGAGCTGTGCTGGTGGCTGAGAGACCGCGGATTTAGGTCGATACTCAAATTGGGCATTCTGGAATCCTGTTGGTGTTTCTTGGCCGTCAGGAAGCTCAGTGAGCATGCTTTGTGCTGGGTCGTAGTCGTGACGAGGAGTTGCCTGGTCAAATTCCTCCTGTTCCAGGATCTGCGGTGCTTGCTCGACGTTTCTCAGACTAGAAGATCCCGGAGCAGGGCCACCTCCGCTACGTACACTGACCATAGAAGCTCTAGCTGGGTCCATAACATCCCCTGCCGTACTTTCAGCATCCATATCACGGATGGAGAACTGCGCAATGGTCCGTAGCTTTCGACTGACCCAACCGCCGAGGATCTTGCCACGCTGCTTCTCTCCCAAGCGAGATCGTGGAAAGTCTCCTTTGTTGACGAACGCCACGATATCGACAATGATCTGATGTTCATTGAGGATGGCGTTGACAATGACGGGGACGATTGACGCAAGGTAGGGCTTACGGCTCACTTCAACAAGAACAACCACCAGGCCACCAGCTTGGAAAACAGCACTAACTCTCTGTTAGTAAAATTGCACAAGACTAGGGATATCTTACTTACCAGCCGTTCTGCACAATGTTTCTGTGACATCGTTCCACAGAATTCTCAATGTCCATTGGGAAATGGCTCAGGCCATTGATCTCAAAAGTCTCGCCAATGTTTCCAAGAACAAATAGCACTTGCATGTCCACCTGAGCACCGTTAGGACCAATGGGTCGGCTGACGTTGTGAAGGAATCCCAAATCTCCTGTACGAATGTACTGGATGTTAGGATCTCCATCAACAGCTCGGCCGTCAAAGCGCTCAGCATCGAAGGCGTCCTTGGAGCCATAGAATGACTTGACACAAGCTTCAGAGTCAACCCAAATCTCACCATACTCGCCATCAAGACAATGCACCCTGCTTTCAGGGTTGACGATGGCGATTTGTGTCGAAACTGGAACCATACCACTATCCTGTACCAACAAGGCCATAGGGTCTGATTCAGGATCCACGGGCAGAATCAAACCGCGACGAAGTGCTTGCGTATCAAGCCAAAGTTCAATAGGCTCGATGCACATGTAGGATCGTGATGCAACCATAGGGTTGAGAACATGTGAGTAGACTGTGTTGATGGCGGTTCTGTCCAGGCCAGCCCCAGAAAAGTGAAGTCTGACCTTTTGGAACACATCAACTCTTGGTCGACTCTCTGCAGTAATCATCATGTTCTTAAGTTCATGCAGAGTGAAACCCTTGGCTTGCATAGCGGCCATGGCATGGTCAAGCATCTGCGGCGTCGCATACGTATCCTTAATCTTGTATCTCGACAATGTGACAAAGAGAGACATGGGGTTAGCTGCAAATTCGACTGGCGATAGGAGGTAAGTTGGCGTTCCGATATAGATGCCCATGAGGGCTGTATGGATGAAGCCCAGACCAGTTGTGCTTCGCACACATCCAAGTACGGGTCTCGAGCTTGTCATTTGGCAAGTTTCTTTCTGAACCTTGCACATACCCATTATGGTATCATGGCCAAGTTGAACCGAAATACGCCGTTGGTCAGGGGTCCAGTATGTCCAGACAATAACCGGATAGCCGGGTCTGATCCAGGCAGGGTCGATTGTGAGCCTCAAATCTCGTAATCCACTGCTCTGCTTTGGCGGCTTGGTAGTGTTGTAGATGCTGGGACTGCTAATTTTGAGAACCTGGGCTGATTGTTTGATATGACTTGCCACAGGTTTAACCTTGATCAGATGGTCGACTTCTGAATTGACCAGCACAGCCTTGACATTATAATCGGCCACGATGTGGAGGAAAGCCGGAACATCCTCATTCAGCCGGTTTTGGTCAAGAGGTGCGATAGGGATGATGATGGCGCCCAAACAAATGCAGGCATGAATGGCATAGACATACTCCTCTGAATGCGTATACATGAGGATCATATGGTCTCCTGGTCTCACCTTGACTTTGTTCTTCAGATACATGGCAACGGCAGCGACCTTGGTATCGAACTTCTTCCATGTAACGCCTTTTCCTTCTCGACCTCTGCCATCAATTGTGCAATAGGATAACTCTTCGGGTTGGCGAGCCACACGCCATTGGATAAGGTCAGAAATGCAAGAAAAGTTGTTCAGAGGAGTCGACGTTCTGTCATCAATGACAACTTCCCGTCTGTCAACACCCGAGTATTGCTTGTCTGCTGGCAACAAGAATTCAGCTCGCGAGTCCGAAGCCAATGGCGACCAGATACCACCCATGGGATCTACTCCAATGGGAAGGTTGAGTACTGCATGTTCTACGCCAAACTTGACATGTACGCAAGGGAGGTTGCCGAGATCAAACTCTCGGCGACAGAGCATGTTTCCGATTTCACGTCGTCCATTCTTGACAACGCGTGGTAACGTATTTGGTGCTGTGATCATAACGCAGTACAGCCTGAGATGATGCTCTGTCATGAGAACCTCCATACACCGCTCAGCCAACGACTCCAACAGGGCTGTATCTGGTTGTCGCGGAGGCCCTCCAGATGTCAACGGCGCTGTCGAGGCAGCTGCCGATTCCAGTACAACCACTGGCAGGTGTTCATCGTTGACAAAGACGTCAAAGGCTGAACAGTCGTAGATTTTAGGAACATTCTTGACGATGCTCACAACAATGTGTTGAACAAAGAAGTAGCGGTACTCGGCCAGCTCATGTCCATGCTCGACCCATTCGACCTTTTGCCGGATACGGTCTTCATAAAGGCCCAGGACAAAGATTTTACCCTCAATGACGGTGCCTAACAAGCCTGTCCTGAGGAACTCGGGTTCTACGGGCTGTGGCGTAGGATCACCTGGGTCAAATCTGAAAGGGCGAGCATGGAAGATCAGCTCGGTGTTTTTGGGCTGCGCCCAGAAACCACCTGATAATGAGGGAGAGTCAACCCAGATCTCGCCCACTGAATGGGGTGATGCAAGTAGACCTGTTTCTGGATCAACCACGGAGAGTGTGGCGTCTGGTATAGGATATCCAAAAGCGCCGACTCGGACCAGTCCTGGATCATCAGTCACCCTTTTACGGGCCTCGTCGCCGATGGCCACTACCACAACTTCATTTGTTTTCAGAGCCTCGCGGTCCAAAAGAACTTCGCCAAGCTCATTCTTAGCCCTTTCCTCTGTCGTAGCAGTACCACCACCACCTAGAAGACTGCCAAATCCGTTAGAAGGCGCTGGCTTTTCTGTTTCTTCCTTCTCCCCATCAGAGTCCGTGTCCGATCCAAGGTCAAGTTTCAGAGGACATCCCATGCGCTCTTCTCCTCCTAGCCAGTCACGAACACTAATAACCATACCACCGTGCTCGGGCAGACATAGCATAGGTGCAACAACCTCGCGAGCACGAGGGTTTCTCAATGGTCTCAACCATCGATCCGCCAGAACTTCATGGAACCCGCTGTCTACCGTCAAAGTATCAATCAAACACAATTTGATCATCTGGAAATTTGGCTCCATTCCCTTTTTGTAATTTCGGGTCACCATCGGTTCTTGCTGGTAGTTATAGGCAGCTCTCTTCAGCCCAGGATAATCGGCAATCATGATGGTGGATTTATATTTCGTAAGGAGGTGAGCGTATAGTCCGGGCACATCGACGGCCTTGTTATCAAACCAAACAGTGGTATGGCCACCATAGACTGTCAGCAATACGCTCAGAATCATACCAATGCCCTGACGGGGGTCGAGGTACGAGACAAGAATCTCACTGCTTGCACCACCACCAATCAGTCGACCATTCTTATCTCGCAGAGAGGGGTTGAAGGTATCTCCAGGTCCGTTGCCGGGAATCGTAGAAATAATGGCGCTCAGGCAGGCCATTTGATGCATGATGGTGCGATGACTGAGAACAACACCTCTCAGATCTCCAGTTGGTGCTCGGGAAAACTCGATATAGGCCAGATCAGGGACAACCAGGGGTGGGATATCGTCCTTCTTCTTAGGGTGATAGCTGCCGAACTCGTTCGTCTTCCACCACTCGACGCCCTTTGGCCATGTCAGTTTTTGAGCCGTAATATCTCGCTGGAAAGCTTTGAGATTGTTGTCAGTAGTCAGCGCAAGATGAGCCTGTGTTGTGGTAAGGATATGGTTCAAGCGTTGGTAGTCCTGCAAGTCGTTGATAGGCACAGCGACAACTCCCGCGATAAAGCATCCCAACAAGGCAATAGCAAAGTCAATGACTTCTGAGTCGCGGTAGACCAGAGCAACTCGGTCACCACGGTATAATGAGCTCTTATCCCTAATGACTTGCGCAACCTTTTCAGCCCTAGATGCCAGCTTATCCCATGTAATTGAAGCAATCTCCTTGCCCTTGTTGTCTAACACCCAATAAGCTGGCTTCTTAGCGATGGTCCGACCTCTATGTCTTAGCACAGCTGCGATGTTGTCGAACTTGGACATGGGGGTAGAGTCGTCGTGAGGGTCTTGAATGGCAAATGGAACCTCGCGCGGGTCTAGTGGTAACTGGTACTCGAGGGCTTCGGGGGGTGGGAGATCATTGGTTGTGAGCATCGGAGGCGCCATTGCGGCCGTCGGGGAGAAGGCATCACTAGAAGAGTATCGTTGTTGAGGGCCTGCATACTCGATAGTTTGGCCCTGGTCGTAGTGTTGCTGCCCAGCAAAATCTGAAAAGTACCCTTGCGAGTCGAGTAGCGTTGTGGTTCGTCCATCATATTGCTGCTGTTGGTGTTGAAACTGTTGTTGCTGCGAGTCGACATATGCGCCTTGTTGCTCGGGTCTGAAGGCATAGTCGCCTGACATCATGGTCGCGGTACGAGTTTCAGGTTCGATATGCGAGGGGGAGAAGAAGAGGGAGTCTCGGTGGGCAGCGGTTGATCCCCCTGTGGTAATGGCTCCTCCCGGGTGCAGCAGCGAATTGGGAGGGTGTTCGGGGGGTCTTGGGGACTCGGAGGATGGAGCATATCCAGACTGTGGTCGGTATATAGGTGAATCTGGTGTGTCAGGTATTGGGCCACTGCTGCTGCCGAGAGCGGCATATGCAGCGGTTCGATGGCCATCGCCTGAAGGATGGTCCGAGTCATCGGGGGAGTGTATACGAAGTCCAGACTGAGGCTCAGCAAGAACGGCGATTTGAGGTGGAGGCGAGCCAAGGAATTGGGAGAAGAGCTGAGTTCGTCGCTTCTGGTAGCTATGGATGTGGTTAGTGGCCAAAGAGCGATGGCAGAGGTTTGCCGGTTGGCGTCGCAGAGCAGCTCACCCCTTTTGTGTAATATCCCCTTCCTATTGAAAACACAAAGTCAGTCATTGTTTCTCCGGGTGATAAGTTTTGAAGGCATGCGACATCAACCAGCCGCTTTTCGAACCAGCTCCAATGGCGAGGTCCGGGGCGAAAGGTAGCAAACATTGAAGGATGGTAATTTGCGGGACAACCGGAGGGCATATAACGAACCTCGAGCTCACGATCCAACTCTTCGAGCCTCTCCTGAAGCTCTGGATTGACTTCAGCCATGTTGACGGTTTTGGCGTGAAGGAATTGAAGTTTGGTGGGTTATCGAGGTTAGCCACGGGCTGAAGTCTCACAAGAGGTATCCGTAGGTACTTGGGGGGATCCAGCGGGAGAGCAGCTCAGGGCAGTCTCGTGACGTAGTATCTAGGCCAAGTCTTTTGGTTGGATCAAGGGTGGGGTGCCCCTGGACTGGACTGTGGACCATCTTGGCTAGGCCAGTAAGGATTGGGTTGGGTGACTTATCGCCAATTTACCCGTTGTTCACTCAGCCCGATTTCCTCCCTTCAACTGGCTGCCCCTCCTCCTTAGCTCCACTAGATATCCCGTAAAAAGAAGCATTAGCCGCTAAATTTAGTACTGGTCACTGCTTAAGGACGTTGGATCCTGGACGGGCTGGCAGACTAAATTCTTCAAGCCGCTGTATCTTCAAAGGGCGCGGACCAGACGCAAAGAGCTTTCACTCCGGTTTAGTAAACGATCAAGGTAGGTTCGATTTGAGTTGGCATATTGCGATTTTAAGAGTTTGAATGCTTTCTCGTATTATATGAAGTATAAACATGGGGAATGCGGCGCAGTGATATCATCCCCATGGTTCTTTACTGTCAATTACAATTTCGACATTGTGATAAGTTAACACATTGATGTCGTATTTACAAAAAGAAAGGAACCATGAAATCGCATACCTTGGACATAAACTACTAAGCTGGATGCATATTAATGTTTGATACCCAGAGGTAGGCATAATCTCATACTCGTTGACCTGAGGTGGAGGAAGTTTGGTATCTACCGGAAGCTCTTCCTCCGAGCCTCCGGCTCCACTATCTTGACCTTTTTCCTCCCACAATCCTCTACTAGGTATCCTTCCAACATAAGCACTCAACATGCTTCAAAGCACGTTATATCTACTACAAACTGTTTCTACTACAAACTGTTTTCACTAGCTGGATGTTTGACTTCGCAATAGAGGCGACATGAAGTCATGCGTCATCTAGGCGAGCCCCATGGCTCCTACATATATCGGTTGCTTTCTTGACCTTGGTGCTACTCACCATGACAGTGAATCCTTTCACCATGAAATCTATACGACTCAATCAACTATAATTATATAGTAAGTCTAGTTTTTTTTTCTTTCAGCACATCTTCTATTTCTATGATGAGACACGCATAACACAGACCTGTTCTGAACACTTTCTGTCGAAAAATATGTTTAAATTCCTGATCGAAGTGCTTTCTTCCAACTCTCTTTGGCATCACATACTCTTTCATCGTCTTTGGTACTAACAAGACATTAGGATCTTCGAATGACATAATATGGCACTTGAAATGGAAACTCGACTTCGAAGCTTCGACTTTACCGAGGTACTCTCTTTTGTTCGGAACTCGTTCAGACAAAGGCAGAACACACCTTCTTTACTCCGAAAAGGGCTACGTCCTTGTTCAACTAATAGCTGCGCATGGCCCTCGTTCCTTTTACTCTTGTTCGGATGCGGTTCTTGGGAACAAAGCTCTGAACGAAGATAATGTCCTATATTCCTGCGCTCGTTCTGATCTTCCGTCTCTCATAGTAATATAAATCACAGTCTATCCGGTGCTTTTCATGTATTTCATTCACTCACAAATCACTCTGCTCCAAATTCTCCTTCCAGTCACGAACTCTACTTGAAGTATTATGCAAAGCAACACTTGTTCAAAGCCCGAAGTTCGAAGCAGTATGGATGGTACCGCCAGCGATCGTCTGTATGTTCATGGCTCCCTACAAGACCAAATAACCAACGAGTTGATATCGGGCAACTTCGACGAAATCCTAGATTGGGCTGGTTCTATCGCTTCTCCATATGATTGGAATATAGACCCAGCACTTAACTCGGAATTTATCCCGTTAGAACCAGCGCGACCTCAACCCCAACAGCACACCAATAAAGCTCCATCAACTACAACCAGGAAGGTGTCTGCATTGCCTGCTACAACAGTGCCTGGCACCGCCTACCAATCCAATAATGTCGATATCGGAGCGTTTACTTTGCCTGCCACAGCAACGCCTACAGCGATCTCCCAATTTGACAACATCGACATCAACTCAATAATCTCTACTGAATATCACGACATGAACACCCTGAATAATGGCGCCGTGCCCCTCGGTTTACCTGGTCAAGCACGATTGCATTCTGGCTTTCAAACCCAGCCCAAGCCCTCCCATCGGCTTGCTTGCCAGCCTCCATGTCGCTACCCCAACGAAGGCCTGAACGGCATTTACGATGCTGCCATGCCCTACTCTCACTCAGCTATGATGGGAAACTTCTTCCAGCCTATATATAATCCTTATGGCTATCCTATGGGTCCATGGAATCAGCTTCCCTCTACATACGGACTACCATCAAATCAAAACACTCATGGGAAGTGTCAATACTGCCCGTGCAAGCCCCATACTGGCCCATGCCCTCCGCAAAATTTGTCGCCTCCAAACATGCCTCCTCGACAACCGGTACGTGGTGCTGTTAAGCGCAAGTGGTCACCTGACAAAGACGCCGACGAATATTCTAACGAATACTCAAGAAAGGCCATAAGGAGGTCCACAAGAGGCCGCCGCGCTCGAGATCAGACTTGCAGTGAGCTCAATCCTCGCCTTGTCTATCCAGAGGAGCTTGATCAAGTTCTTCCATGGGTTTCACCACGCGGCTTTAAATTCTCATATACAACTAAAGGACAATGGGTGGACGACATTTTGTTCTCAACTGAGATGTTGCGTGACTACATACGGAGCCGTCACCAGAGAATCAAGATTTGGCTTCAAAACGTTCCTGCACAGGTCAAATCTCGACTTGATCACGGCGACAAGACATGCCGCTACCTTAACTGTCCCGCGCCTAATAGGACCATGCTGATGGGCTGGCACCGTGTGGCATTTGACGAGTTCCCTGATCTCACCTCTGACGGCATCAAAGACCCTTTCAAGGTGGCAGGCTCCATGCATCTCTGGTGCCTCGAGCGGTGTATCGACCCGATCGAGCTGTTCAACCTCAAGATACTGGTGCCAGATGATCGCGAGCTTCCTGGAGAGCCCAAGAACCCAATGAGGATAGATCGGGATCCTGATCAAGAGATCATTGCGGGAGCCATCGAGCCATGGATCAAGATACGTCGGCGCAGGGGAGGTCCTCCAGAGATCTCTTGTCGTAAACATGAGGACTCGCTCACGTACGCTCTGGTCAAGCATCACCTCAACGTACAAGTTGCTGCCCGTCAAAGATCTCGCGATAAGCGTAACAATAGATTTTCGGCGGAGGGCAGGAAGACTATGGACATTCACTTGGGTCGTCTTGATTTCTTCTATGAAAAGGATGCGTTGAGTAAGAAAAAGACATACTGCCAGCGACGAGGCCACCCCAAAGATCCCGAAGACGACCATGAAGGTGAAGACGACTCGACTGCAGTTGTTGGAGCCATTGACAGTCTTTCATCGACCAGTGACGCAGCTAATGGTCCACTTCTCACTGATGAGGAGATTTATCAGTTTGTTGCCACCAAAAATAACGAGACGTCTATTCCAAGTGCAAAGGCAAGGGGAAAGCAGGTAGCCACGACTGTTGATCGTCTTCCCACGCCTCAAAGCCCAGGAACAAACGTTCAAGATACTATAGGGGTTAATCCTCTCCCCGCCATTCCAAGCGAGTGCACTTTGGCGTTTCCTTCTACTGCTCCTCTCCAGGATTTTGGGGCAACCAAGTCTCCTTCGACATGTTTTGACTTGGACAATCTTTTGCAGCCATCTGGAGCCAGTCAGTCTCCGTCAACGATGGTTGAGTCACAGCAAGGATTGACCGGAAGCACGACAAGCAAGCACCAGGTCATTGCTCAAGTTACCGAGCAGATCGTTGAACAAGAGACCAACCCGCTTCGGGACGAGGATGACAGTCTGTGGGGCAGCCCGCAAACCAAGAGACCAAGGACTTCTTTGACATCTGTTGATGGCAAATCTGTCAGCCCTCCTTCTAAGAAGCTTAAACTCTCGGCGTCTGGACACGCCGGGCAGGATGGTCAGGGCTCACTTTTGAGGAGAAGCAGCAGGGCGATCTCGAAAAAGATGCCTTAGGGGGAGTGTGTGGCGATAATCAAGGTCCTAGATATCAAGGACGAAGTATAATGGTACAGGATATCTCTGCGGGTCGGAGGATTGCCAATAAAGACGTTTTTGGTGAAAAGTATAGAGGGTCAGGTTTAGAATCCATTGGAATTTTGGAGTCATGTGGTGGATGGCCTTTGTCTTTCTTCGATCCTCATTCGATAGATACCCTCAGTTTTCAAAGCATGATCACGATAGCATAGCGGTAGGTCTTGGCGTAGCATTCAGCCCGGAGTTATAGATTGTCTTAAGTGTTGAGTTACATAATAGATAGCTTAAGATATCAGATGGATCAGTTGTGAGTTGTGATCCGTTGTTGTAAGTAAGCGATGGTACAGCCTGTGAGAAGATTTCCTGATGATATATGCGCCCAAGTAGCTATGGTTATAGAATGGCACTTGTATGGCTTAATGAAATCAAGTAGAAAGAATTCTCTGACGAAGAGACTATCATTATGTGTGTTATTTTCATCTGATAAACTAAGAAGCAAGCTACCTAAACTTCTAGAAGACGTAGATAATCTCAGAAGATTGTAACGCCACTGACTTGAATGTTGTAAAGACTGCACCAAGCTACAAGAAGGGTACGGTGGCACACACTTATCAATAGTGTCTACAAAGAGGTAAAGAAACTCGTCGAGTAAAGAAAACGGTTCCTAGTTGAGCTTCAAGATCTTTGACGACAACTCGAGCGCGATATTGAGCCTTTGTTTCTACAACAACGACAGATGACATGGATATGGAGAAGTCTCTTTCAAGCCACCACTCAAGAACAGCTCAGCTCAAGATGCAGCCGAGACGCCAAGGCTCTCCCACTTTGTCGTCCTTCACCCGGCGTAAGTAAATAGTACCAAATAAGCTCACGCGAGTCCACTCACTAACTATAGGACGTGCACCGCCCGAACTCAGACGGAAGCTCTATCTCTCTCCCCCAGCTCCAAAGTGGACCAGAGCTCGCCCGTTTAGTAGTACAAGGTTAACGTCGAGGACCCTTTGAATGGAGCGCACGGAAACGCCGATGCAGGACGGGACGCTAAACGACTTGGAACTGAGCTGGTGGGCTTGTTCTGACGTTGATGCCTCTTTGGGCTGAAGAGAGAGGCAACTAACCTGAGGTGAATATGACAAGGTAGAGAAAAAGAGGAGAGAATGAGACTCTGCATCGGCGAGGTGCGAGGATTGGATGACAGGTTTCATTGTCTGTCTGTCTGTCTGTCTTGTTCAAAAAGAAGCTGACGTCTCATAAGGGTTTTGTAAACTTTATTTCTTTGTCTCATCTGTCTTGTTTGTCCTGGTTAGACAAGACCATTTTATATCAAGACCAGAACTGACTTTTTGTCAATATTTGACTGACTATCTCGATATCTACTCTCTAACTACCTATTACTTCTTCTCTATTCAAACCCTCAAAGTATCATTCATTCCTACATCATCGACTTTATCCACCTATTACATACTGTACCTAGGTAGCGTGCCAAGCGGATCGGAGCAAGGGTCAGCAAACACTATCGACAAGCGATATTCGGCGAGAGCGAAGCGAATCTGTTTGCTGCTGCTGCTGCTGCTGCTGCTGCACGGCATTTGATAGTGTTTGTATGTGCCGCGATAATCATGTGCAGAAACAAAAGACATACCTACTAACATTAGTACTAGGTTAATCTAGGTACCCAAGTTGGAGGCCTTGTCTTCGTTTATCTGTCTCGGTACTTGCATCTTGTTTGCCTTGGATTCCAACAAGGACTAGACGCGTCGGGCTGCAACCACACAACTACGTCAACCGGGGAATATCAAGAGCCGTCCGTCGTTGGTTCATGTACGAAAACACAACTCAAATTCAAGTCGAAATATCCCCATCAACATCAACATCAACATCAACATCTACATCTACATCTACATCTACATCTGGATCTGGATCCGAACAAGTGGATACATACAACTTAACGTTAGCGTCTAGAGCCGGTGACGGAGACGGCGTAGAATAGCCTTCTTCAGGCGGTACCTTACAGGCGATTTAGTGGGTCAACACCCATCTCCATCTCAGCTGGAGTTAGTTACGGTAGGCCAGGGCCATCCCAAGATCCAACCGTCCCGTCCCCATCCAGTCGAAGTCGAGTCCATCCATTCCCGCCGTAACCTACCAACCGTCACCTGTCAACTCTTTTTTATTTTATATTTTTCCCGTTAGCCATGGGAACCGACATGAAGCCTGCTCTGCAGGTGATTGTATTGGTAAGTACTATAGCCTGCCTATCCTATGTCCTATTGCCTTGTTGTCTATCCCCGTTTGTTTACATGCCATGTGCATCGTTACATGTATGTCACTCGGTATATCACCTTGACCATGATTGATGAAACGGCTCGGATGCAAATAAGTTCACGTCGAATCATGTCTCATGGCGTTTGGTTTCTGTCTATCTCGTTGTTTACTCCTCTTCTGGCAGCTTGTTACAGCCATGTTCCACTCACTCACTCATACCTTCAACCAACAACTCACTAACCTTACTCAATCTTAGGGCTCTGGAGGCGGTCCTCAAGAATCAAACACGACTGCTTTCCTAGTTCGTTCAGTTGCTCAAAAATGGCATCGTGGCTCCATCATTGCCGTAGATGCTGGCGTTCATCTCTCATCTATAACACGTCTTATGGAGGCTGCGATACCCTCACCACCACCTCCACCACCCTTCACACTCACAACAGGCCCCTTTGCTGGCCTTGAGCTTCCCCACTCTTCCGCCTCTGCTAATGCTGCTCACATCACCCGGACTCTTGTCGACACATATCTCATCACTCATCCTCATCTTGACCACATCTCCGGCTTTGTAGTCAACACGGCTGGGTTTCCTGGAACAAGGCCCAAGAAGCTGGCTGCTCTGCCTAGTACAATCCAAGCTTTCAAGAATCACATCTTCAACAACGTCATTTGGCCTAATCTCAGTGACGAGAACAATGGTGCTGGTCTAGTGACTTATATGCGATTGGTAGAGGGTGGCAGCCCAACACTGGGCGATGGTGAAAGTAGGGGCTATATCGAAGTCGCCGACGGACTCCTAGTTAAGATTTGGAGCGTAAGCCATGGACACTGTCTTGAAAAGCACAGCCATAGAGGTTCAACATCGAGTGCATCTACCCGCTTCAGCAGCCATGATGCATCCATGCAAGGCCCACCAGGACGCACCGCTTCCTATTACCCAGGTCCTCTACCCCGGACTTCAGGGCTCCTCTCTCAGAACAGCTTTAGCTCTATGCCCCCTCAAGTTGACCAAGAGCGAGTCTGCGTCTACGACTCAAGCGCATATTTCATCCAGGATCCAACCACCCACCGCGAAGTGCTCATATTTGGCGACGTCGAACCTGACAGCATCTCTCTAAGTCCGCGAAACCTGCAAATATGGCAAGAAGCCGCGCCCAAGATTGCCTCAGGGAACCTCAAGGCTGTTTTCATCGAGTGTAGCTACGATGACTCACAGAGCAACGACCGCCTGTTTGGCCACCTCAAGCCCGTCTTTGTCATGGAGGAGCTGCGCGTCCTGGCTGGCGAGGTTGAAGTCGTCCGCAAGATGCGCTACAACGAATCTAAGAAGCGCAAGCGCATGGGCAGCACGGCTGATGAGGCTCCACGGCGGAATCCCTCCCTTGCGAATCTCTCGGCCGAAGATCCTGTCTCGCCAAAAACTGTCAAGGCTTCGACGCCGGATTTCGTTCCCCCAGGCCCAGAGACGCCTCCGACACCGCATCTGGCTACACCGACGGCTGAGTTGACGCTCAACCAATCCGAGTCATTTACCTCGGTGCCCTTGGCGAGACGGCCACTTGAGGGGCTCCAAGTCGTCATTATTCACGTCAAGGATCGATTGAACGATGGTCCTGTTGTGGGAGACGTTATTCTAGAGCAGTTGACCGAGTACGAGAGGGATGCGCAGTTGGGGTGCGAGTTTGTCATTTCCAAGCCTGGCCAGAGCTTTTATCTTTGAGCATTTCAGTCACCGGCGTTGCGAGTTTCACGTTTTCACATTTGGTCATGTGGTTTTCTCTATAGGTGAGGAAGTGGTTATAGGTTTTGGCTGGGCTCTATACTATATATGTCCTGAGGACATGTTTTGATACGAGTTTATGTATTCGATCGAGATGCTGGGTTGGTCTACGCGGTGTGGTTTCTAGGAATAGGTCGATGCCAGATACTGGATCTAAAGGGTTGCAGCAAAATGGACGTCTTGCTTTGAGCTTGACAGTGTGGTTTGTCTATACTTTCTATTTCATGAATCGATACCTTCTATATATCCAATCTAGTTCTTGCTCTGCTTGTTTTTTACCTTGTCAAGTCCCTCCTGACCACCAATATCCTTTTCAAAATCCGGTCTCTGTAGCTCAACGCCCTGCGTAACCCTTCCATAGGTAATTCCTCCCAATCTGCCCACCGGCCTCAACACCTTGGGATCAATCAAAGTCCTCTCCTCATTGAGCGCATCCTCCCTCACCCAGAAGCGCGTACCCTCAAACACAGCCATGGTACCCGACTTGACGCCCGGCTTCGCCCTGCTATCAAACTCCTTGAACATGTCGAGCTTCGCCTCGATGCTAACAACGGCCTCGCGCACGCGCGCACACTTGACCGTCTCACAGTCGAATGCAGGGGTCAGACCAGAGATGTCCCACTCGGACACACCGTAGGGAGCGTTGGCGCTGGTTGAGTTGGCAGCCTCGAGGTACGGCTCCGAGATGATGTTGATGACGCACTCGCCAGAGTCGGCAATGTTGCGCAGCGTGTCCTTTGCTGCGGCCAGACCAGATGAGAAGCCGACGACAAACATGGGCGGGTCGTGGTGCATCATGTTGAAGTAGCTAAAAGGCGCCAAGTTCTTTGATGAACCGTCAGCAGCCTGGCTGCTTACAAAGGCGATAGGACGAGGTGCGACGGCCGAGATGAGAAGCTTGTAGTTGAGACCGGCAACACGACCAGGCTCGTGAGGGTCTATCGCGACATGCTTCTTGTCGCTCGACTCTTTGTGTAGGCGATTTGCGCCATCGCCAAACGCCCAGTCCGGGTTGATGGTTTTGGTGTAGTGAAACTCTGCGGCCTCATCCCACTCAGGACGTGAGGCCTCGACTGTCTTGAAGTCCGGATGAGAGCCCATGATGATGCGTGACGTAGAGAAGAGTCTGATTGAAGGCGCTGTGAGAGGTTTGAGGAGGCGGTTGAGGATAGGCATGTGGTGGATATGTTGGCTTTTTTATCGAATTAGTTCAAAGAGTGCTAAAAGTTGCCTTGTTGAGAGTGAATTGGATCAGCGGATGGGGGATGTCAGCGTTAGTTTGTAGGTCGTTATCTATCTACCTTGTTAAATCATTGGTAATGCGTGATATACAACAAATCTGGTGGATGTTTTCCCCACAATGCGAGTCAGCGTAGGGTCTACGGTTTGGTTTAAATGATTAAATAATTCGAGGCTAGTTTATATCTATAACATCATCGAGGATATCATTCTAGATAAGTCATACCCTGTAGGAACATGTTTGATGTTGCCATGACATGCAAGGTTGTCATAATGTGAGACGTCATTGAAAGCTGCTCTAGGTATCTTTAGTAGATGGCAATTGACGTTGGTAAGAACAAGCTTGACTCTATATCTGCTGAATAAAGCTACTTACTCGACTGACAGCGTTAATGACACTTACGACGTGTGACTCCATGCTTTCTTACCACTGTTTTCTCGAGGTAGTTACTACTCCTTCTATGCACCCGTTACGGAGTACGCGAATCGCAGACTAAACAAACCGTCTGACATAATCGGATTCATTATCACGGTTTCTTCTAGTTTTGCTTAGTTGACTCTACTTCTCTGTGCTTCTTACAAGACTTATCATTCTATTCACGTTCTTGATCCCAAGGTACAGGGTAGGCGTTGAATCACGTTTAGGTAGGCGGAAGCTAGTGCAACGCGGCAAGAGGAGTCATTCGCCGCCGTGTGCAGAAACTCCAAAAAAAAAAGTCATCGGGTTTTCTCAAAGACAAGACAGATCAGCCATGACATAGCGCATTCAATTTCACACAACACGTCAATACTTTGATCTCTTCTCATGCAAAAATGGGTTACTCGACACGCTGTCTATTTATTCCCTTCTACTAGCCGTCTATCAGAATCCTTTCAATTGCTATCAGCACCATCATCACTATCATCACCATCATCACCTTGCTTTTCCATATGCAGACAGTCATCGACTAAATCGCGCCTAAGTCGAGTTTTCCAGAAGCCTCGCTTATTCAGCTTCATTGAATCTTTATTCTCATCAAAATCGAAACAACCACGCATAAAATCAAAAGTAAACACGTACTCACTCAGTATTCCAATGGCAACTTCAGTCGAAATCGCTTCTGCTCCCACCCTCGACACTCCTGGGACATGTCTCTTTGTTCACAATGAAAGACGGGCCTATGTGTTCGGCCGCCCTCAAGAGGGCACGCAGCGCGCATTCAACAGCAGACGACTTGGAATGGGAGCGACAGAGCATGTCTTTCTCTCCGGCAGTGTCTCCTGGGAGTTGGTTGGAGGACTCTTCGGCTACGTCCTCACAGTCGGCGGAGCGGTAGAATCAGCCAGGGAACAGGCAGAATCCGTAAATCAGGACAGAAAGACCAAAGGAAAGAAGCCCATCAAGCGTGATAATCCCCAAGCCATCAATATCCATGGTGGTGAGAATCTGTGCCACACTCTGGCCGCATGCCGTCCTGTCATTCTACGACAACCCATTTCCGTTCTCACCCACGAGCACAGGACGGATCCTCGCCTCAAAACCATCGAGAATCTAGAACCCGACTGGCAGGACGATGCCATCCGTGTATGGAAGCTTCCAATTCAACGCGAGCGCTCCAGCAGCCCCAAGAAGCGCCGTCGCTTAAGCCCTCTTGTTGGAAATAGCCCTGCGTCGGAAACACAGTTTAAGGAATGGTCGCCCCTATCAGATCCTGAATATGCCGCGGCTGTTGTGGAAAAGATAATGTTCAACGGTTCGCTTAAAGGAAATGGTCTTTTGGTCCCTATCAAGCTGAGCCAAGTCAAGCCCACAGACACCGTCTTTGTGCGCCAAGATGGTGATGTCAAGCTTTACAAAGGCCCAAGACCCGGTGACTCGGCAGAAATCACAAACCCCGACGAGACTCTATGGGTATTGCCCAAGAATGAAGCCCAAATAGATACAGGTCGCCAGGCCAGTCTCATCAACCTGACACATCGACCACTACCCCCAACAATCTACAGTCAGAATTCCATGTGCTATATCGTCAAGTGCCACGATCGTCGCGGCAAGTTTGACCCAGCAAAAGCCAAGGAGCTCGGTGTACAGGTGACTGATTATAGACACCTGACCGCGGGCAAGAGTGTGGAAACAAAGGATGGTGCCACTGTGACACCGGATATGGTTCTGGGCGAGACCCAGCGCGGGAATGGCTTCATAGTCGCTGACATAGAGACTCGCGACTTTATCGACTCCTTCATGGAGCGTCCCGAATGGTCTGACCCTGAATTGATGGTCAATATCGTCAGTACATACTGGATTCTCGGTCCCGGCATGGCAGACGATGCCAGAATCCAAAAGTTTATCGAGGAACATCCCAAGATGAAGCACATATTTTGTTCCAGAGACACATGTCCCAGCATGATCGCCCTTGCTGGTCCCGCCGAGCTTCAGACCAAGCTACGGCGGATCGATCCCGACAGATTCACTCTGCTCAAGTACGATAACACAATCAAGGGTCCCTTGCCCTCTGGTTCACAAATAGAATCTGGTCGTATTGGCTATAAGACCACGCTTATGCCCCGACTTCGTCTCGATGATGGGAAAATAGCACCTTTTCCAGATCTTGCAGAGTCAGCTCAGTCTGTCAGCGAAGAAATTTTGGATATGGCACAAAGAGCTCGGGAAGAGACGTCCGACCCCGAGTTCCTGCGGAAATTAGAAGAGGACGAACAAGACATCCCCAGCCGCGACGCCGAGATCATTCCCCTTGGCACTGGTTCTTCAGTCCCGGGCAAGTACCGCAATGTTTCAGCTACACTGATTCGTGTGCCTGGCATCGGCAACTACCTCCTTGATGTTGGCGAGGGAACTCTGGGCCAGATTCGCCGTCTCTTTGGAGAAGAGGAAACAGGAAACATCCTGCGAGATATGCGGTGCATCGTCATCAGCCATCTTCACGCCGATCACCATTTAGGAACCCCTGACTTCATCAAGGCCTGGTACCAACATACTCTGCAAGACAGCAATGCAAAGCTAGCGATTTCTTGCATATCAAGATACAAGGCTCTCTTGGAGGAGGTTTCCCAGGTTGAAGACATTGGTTTTCATCGCCTGCATTTCCCTCACTGCTCTTCTAAACCCGATAAGCTCAACACGGGCCGTTTTGAACTGAAAAACAACGACTTTGGGCTCAAGTCCATCACGCGCGTACCAGTTCCTCACTGCTGGTTATCCTTCGGAACGGAAATCGAGCTCACATCTGGCTTGCGCATCGCCTACTCAGGTGACTGTCGTCCCTCAGACGATTTCGCCCGCGAATGCGAAGGTGCCCATCTCCTTATTCACGAGTGCACCTTTGACGACGATATGCTTTCCCACGCTAAGAAGAAGGGGCATTCTACCATGGGCGAGGCACTCAGCGTCGCGAAGAAGATGAAGGCCCGGAGGACACTACTGACGCATTTTTCGCAAAGGTACGTCAAATCTGAGTCGCTCAAAAGGGAGGATGCGGGTCAGGCTGGCGAGGTACTGATGGCGTTTGACCACATGCGTGTCAAGTTGGGGGATTTCAAGAAGGCGGCTGCTTTTCAGCCTGCAATTGCTCGGCTACTGGTGGATATGGGTGATAAATGAGGGTAGCATGTATACTTGTACGAGAGAAAGCTAGGAGGTTGTATACTAGATGATAGACGTTACGTATAAATGACTTTCACCATGTTCCAGTCTAGAGCCTGATAGATCTCAAAGTGAATGTATTCCTCCAGTGTATGTACATTACAGCAGCATATGGACTTCGAGATTGATACAGCTGGGAGAAAATATCCCAAAAGTTTCACCATCTCTCTCTCCTGGCTCTCCTGGCCTGGTCGCTGACCGGGTATTTCTGCAATTGCGTCTCTGGGTGTACTCCCTTTCATATGAGTCACGCGGAGAGAGAGTTCGCCCATTATAGCAAAGAGAGCCAGTAGCTAAGAAAACTGAACAATCAAGATTTCTTCGGATACACCCCTCATTCGAGGTATTTGACTGTATCGCGAGATATCCAAACCACATTCTCAACCACAACCCGCATCTTCACCACCACAACAACACCACCACAACCATAACCATTCACAGCCAGCCAAGCGCGCAATGCCTCCCAAGATCACCACCAATCTGAATCTCGAGATTCTGTCGAACAAAACATCAAGCTCAATATCGAGCAGGGACCTCACCGGACATTAAAAAGGTTCCGGCCGCGTGGCCTAATGGCTAAGGCGCTAGATTTCGGTCTCCAGCATCCGAATACTCTAGAGATTCCAGGTTCGAATCCTGGCGTGGTCGATTATCTGCTGGATCTCATATCTTTTGCTGGGTTTGATACTTCTTTTTACTGGTCTATGTACTTGTATGTTCTGAGTCAAGAGGGTTTGGTGCTTTACCCGCCAATCGCGGCTCATGAATTTGTTGTTGACCTCAGGGCTCTCTAGGTAGCCTATAACGGGAACTAGTCCGGTACGTACGGGTCTAGAGTTGTCGTTCTTCTTATGATGACAACTACTATTTATCCTTTATAATATTCATCAGTCTAAAAAAAACATTGCGTTGGTATTGAAATCGGGAGTTGTTCCGATTGTGATTGAACCCAACGTTCCGTACCGAACCTAGCCGGACCGGAGCTTCATGTTACGCAACTCAGGTGCCGACTCCGAAAGCGGGACTTGGACTTGGACCTGGGGTGCGGCTACGTTAGCTTATCATCGCGTTTATCTTTTTTTCCCTTGTCCCACGTTGTACAGTCTCTAACTAGTCAGTCATTCGGGCACTTCTAGAGTCCACAAGAAGCCCTGACTTTGTCATTAGCGTTCAGTTATATCTTGCTTTGACTTGTTTGTTTCTTCTTGTTTTCCCCTCTCGCCATCCTTCCGTTTCCTCCATCGTAAAGACCGCCGTTCATCTTCCAGACCCAAAACCTCCAATGTCGGCCTCGCTCCCTGGCGCCCGGGAGCTCCCTGCTTCCCAGTATGACCTCGAAACGTATACGGGGCGGGTGCGCCATACAATAGGCATCACAGACCCTACGTAAGTTCAACCGCAGGACTCCTACCCCGAATACCTCGATCATGTCGAACTGACTGTGCCGGCGCAATCTCCAGAACCCTCTTCGCCGGCAAGACCGGACTCGACAAGGCCAAAGAGCTGGTAACGGATTATAAGACGGGCAAGATCGAGCACATGTCGCCAGCGTTGTGGCATGCTAAGAAGGTGGTGGACTCGACACTGCACCCCGGTATATATCGCCTTGTCAAACAACAGCCACCGTGACAACAGCTGACGAGATACCGCACAACAGATACCGGCGAGCCCGTCTTCTTCCCCTTCCGAATGTCCTGCTATGTCCTGACCAACCTCATCACCACCGCCGGTATGCTCCAGCCCGGCATGGGCCCCGTCGGCATCGTGGGCTGGCAAGTCTTCAACCAGTCTATCAATGTTGCATTCAACACAGCCAATGGTAACAAGTCCTCGCCAATGTCGACCTCGGTCATGGTCAAGTCTTACCTCTCCGCTGTCGGTGCTTCTTGTTCTGTGGCCCTCGGCCTCAACGCCCTCGTCCCTCGACTCAACGTCAAACCTGCCACCCGTAACATTCTCAGCCGACTTATTCCATTCGCTGCTGTCGCTACGGCTGCCGGTCTCAACACCTATCTTATGCGCCGCGATGAGATTGTCAAGGGTATCGACGTTCGACCTGTGCTCTCGGATGAGGATAAGCTGAAGCTCAAAGCTGAGGGAAAGTCGGAGCGGGATGTTGCCTCGCTGGGCAAGTCTCAATCTGCTGCAAGACTTGCTGTATATGAGACCGCAGCTAGCCGAGTCTTCACTGCCTCGCCCATCATGGTCATTCCTCCTATGGCGCTGTACTACATCGAGGGAAAGCAGTCTTACAAGAACTTCTTGCAGAAGCAGTGGGTGCGCTCGAAGCCAGCATTGGTCAAGGGCATTCCCTTGGGCATTAATCTGACTTTGATTGCCATCACTTCTTTTGCTGTCCTTCCTTTCGCTTTGGCTGTTTTCCCTCAGCAGCAGGAGATTAGTGCCGAGATGCTCGAACCTGAGTTCCATGGCAAGGGAGGCAAGAATGGCAAGGTTGTTTTCAACCGTGGCCTGTAACATGCCACTATACCTTGAGACATAAACTGGGCTTTGGTAATCGCGAAAGCGATATAGCTTGCTCAACTGCAGTGACTTCACAGCAGTCTCAGCGCGAGCCGATAGATTCGCCCGCCCTTCACTGAGGATAGGGCTTGTCATTGGCATGTAGACCAAGGATATCCAATAATCGAATCTGAAAAGGACGAAGGGGCATAAGGGTATCCCTTGGCTGATTTCGAGAGAGAGAGAGAAAACATAGAGACGGCGTTTACGGGACAAAGCTAGAGTCTTGAGGACTTTGAGAGTGTACCAGTCTTAGCACGGTATCCTAGAGCGAGCGAAAGGAGGCTATTTCCAGGCCATGGTTGTTCAGGTTTGTCAATAGAGCTATACTTGCGAATTATTAGCAATACGCTTTGTACAACATCTATGTTGGATGTGTGAACTTGCGTGCACGTGATTGACTCCTGCATCTGTTTCTGTTAGAGAAGCTGGCTGAAGGTTGCCTGATGAATAAGGCTGACTAGACCCAACGAGGTATCAGCAGCCCAGCAGGCATGTGGGTAAACTTGTCGCCCAGTTGAAGAATCCTGCTTGACTTAATTAGTGGGCATGTCGAAGTTGTTGCCACCGAGATCGACAGGGCTAAATTGGGCTAGATGTTATCAACTCGTAAGTTCACGCGGGTTGAAGGAACGAAACCAAGCAAATGTTATACCTCTTTACAAGAATAAAACTTTCAACTCGAAAAGAATCTCTTCGTTGGAGTGGAAAATAGAATCTCTTCGTTCTTTTCCACCTGAGAAACTCTCAAGTGACATGGTTCCAGTCGTGGCCTTCGACGTCACGTTTGGTGACGATTCGTGGTGGGGCATTTATTGGTTGGCAAAAGCCTTGGATGTGATGGCTTAGATAGAACCACTCGTAAAGGTAAGGCTAAGCACGAAAACGCCGGGTTGGAAGCCCCTCACACTGCCTGGTAGTTGAAGAGTTAAGAAGGAACGTTGATCTTGGACGTTCAATCATGAGGACGTGATCAGATACCATCGCGTCTTGGCTTGGCATGTTGAAACCGTGCTGTCCACGGTATCATGGTTACAAAGCCATGAATATGTAACAGTTCTAGATGTCGGCAGTGGGTCACCAACACAACAACCGCGTGGGAGGCTGGCAGCCGGTCAATCGCAAGAGACCAGAAGCAACCTTCAACTTTGGTGATATTGAAGGCTATAATGCTGGATTGGCTGAGCCAATGGGAGGAAACGAGTGCCGGCCAACGAGAGGCCGTAATAAACTACCCCCATTCGTCCCTGTGGCGAGCAGCGGGGTGTCCTTGGACGGAGGGAGAAGCAGGGGATGCCCTCCACTGGTTGCAAAGCCAACTGTATTGAACATGAACGTGTACTGTCTGTCGGTGTGCTGTAGGAAATTAAGATACAGAGTTGATAGTAACATGAAGTGACAGGACAAACAGGTGAAACAGTAAAATGAGGATAAATGTGAAAATCCCTCCGAGGTTCATTACAGCAAACCCCTTGGACAAACGAAAGCTGGAGAAGACCACTGAAGTTGGTTGGCAGTGGAGAGTCCTTGTCAAACATCGCTACGGCCGGGGTTTAACAACAGCGGGTGTAGGGGTGCCTCGCCGAGGCGGAAGTCGACCATGTGTTGTGTGGGAAAGCTGCTAGTACGTACCCAAAACCCATATGTAGATTGATCTGAGAGTATGACCAGGCAAGCCCTGAATGTCTTGGCTTCTTGGACTCATATTCAGGCGTTGAGAGTTTGTTTACCTTATGAGCCCTGCTGATGCTCATTCGCTGTTCCTGAACTGCGGCTTGCACGGCTTGTTTTCCCAGATGTTCAGGGCTGCGACAAATGATGTCGGAAGCCGTGAACTGACTGAGCCTCTCTCATCAGTCCAAGACGTTGGGTCAGCACAGCACAAGTTTGGGTGGAGTCCCACTGACCAGCGACTGTCGTACTGTAGTGTGATGCAGAGGCTCTGGAACTGGAACGGCCGCAGGCCCGAGACGATTCGAGACAGACCTGGTGGCATCCCATCCCCTCTCTACAAATGTGGGGTCCCTTATTGTCCGGGCTGAGACGGCGGACGGTCTTAACAGTTGAGTGCCGTAGCCGCAGCACACGTTTGTAGAAACGTGCTGAGCTTGGGTGGGAAAGGAGAAGCAGACATTGACACATATGATGCTACCGTAATCGTTTCCATCCCCTTTCCCCGTGGATAGTCGACATGAACCGTGAACCATGAGCAAAGACCAAGCGATTCAAACAAAAGGCACGGGGTTGCCAAAAGGTCGACGGTTGGCAAGAAGGCCCACCATCAGCGCCAACCCCTGGGCGAATTGCCTATGTACCAGATCTGGTACTGTCAACTAGACTTGTCCAGACGATCAAGGTTGAACTCTCTTTCAGGCAACGGTAGAGGTACCAACGGGCGAGCCGAACACATTTGCAATGCGTTCCTGACTTGACTGTAATGAAGGCTTTCTTTCTTCCGGTGCCAGATTGCATTCAGTATGGTGAATAACCAGAGGTAGCCAACTTCAAAGACCACACTAATAGCTGGAAGAGTTAGATAGATGTACGTAGTGATATTGAAAGTGGGCTTCGCGCTTCTGCAAGGTCGCGCGTATGTAAGTACAGTACCTAGTAGGATGCGACTGGCATTCATGACGTACATCTATCTCGCAGCGTAGCTTTTTGTGAGTTCCTTGTCTGGGCTGTTGAAGAGTAAATTCTGACCAAAGGCTAAGACCAAAGAAATGAAAGACGGTGAAGAATAATTGTTCCTCAAACCAGCCCGTTGAAGCGATGGGTTAAGATATGGAAGGTCCCAATGTTGGTCCAGGCACAAGTAATTTTCTCGGCAAGTCCATACACCTACCTACCTAGGGGCAGGAGCAGGTACTCCCATCATAATTTCGGGGAGGTATCGTGGGATCTTCAACAGGCCTAATATGGTCGGATGATTTATAAAGTGTACTTGTGAGCTAATTTATACTGGATACCTACATAACCTAGAGTATTTCACAAACATGGACTCTCTTCCTTCGATCATGGCACGATAAGTACCCTGAAATTAAAAGGGCAAATGAATAGAACAAGTGGTGATTTAACATCGATCCAATTTCAATGTTTATTTAAATATAACTATTGTACTTCCATTTTTGCATTGGTAATGCTACTCTGGGCTGTTCCATTTGAAAACGCTCGTTAGTACGGAGTTTTACTACCACGTTGCACGCTGGTCCCTGCTCTCACAGTTGTTTGAATGATTTAACGTAGGATCTCTAACGATATTGCACTTGGATGTTTCATTTCAAGAGTCTTGCCCGGGCTTCATTGATAGGATATCCCTACAACATTAAAGTGGACGCTATCCAAGTGTCATCTACTCCAGCTGATCTCCAGATCACTGGTTCTGGCCGGCTTCTGCTTTGGAGCCTTCCATCACAACATTGGACATCCTTTACCTCACTCGGTCATTTTCCCCAAAACAACCCTTTCCATCCAAGCCCTGCAAATAATGGACCCTTGCTTTCTTGCTGCCCTGCATCGCCCAAATCCCAATGCCGGATCAACGCCACAGCCAAAATAATGTACATATGCACGTACTGACCCACCCGAATTCCGCCTCTATTTACCCCAAAATCGTAACCCGACTGACACAACAACACAAGTTGACAAATCCACTTCTTCATGGGCCTGTTGAAGATGACGCCAAAGGTACATGCTATCAGTAGGCGTCACTGCCATTAAATTTGTATTCTAAGACACATCTTTATCTGAACCAACGTCACCCAACGATGGATCCCTCCCTGACCACACAGTAACTTTAGCCAACACTTTTTCCAAGACAGATGGATGCCCGTGACGCCTTCAACCGGGCTTGGGCAGATTTGTGAAGTCACTCCACTCGTTTATCATTCGCTTTCTTTTTGGCTAAGGTATTGCTCTTGCCTCTTGATTTCCATATCCCCACATTGAGAGAAGGAAAAGCAAGAATTGAATTGAAGTGACGCCGCAGGGCAGCACGGTAGCAGTACCTCCATACCTTAGGCACTATCCCATTTCCAATCACAGTGCCCCTTCAGGCGCCTCTCCACTGAGCCCATCCACTATCACGTACTGAGGCCGCTGTGCCCTCGCTTCCCGTCATGTCACCCACCTACGCACCCGCTGAAGTCACTGTCTACCTACCTATTTAGTGGGTGACAGAAAAGATCTGGATGGTTAATTTAGGAGTAGAATCTTCAAGAATTACCTATCCTAAAAGATGGTCTAATACTTACTCTACATTAACTTACAGCTCCTAACGTTAGTTACCCAGGTGAGGCAATTTTCATCATATTCAGAATCGAAACATCTATCGTACCTTGGCGACTATTAGCATCCATTGTATCAGAAGACCAGGGCAGTCAGGCTGGGCGGGCTGCTTGTGTTTTTTGTCTCCTCTAGGCGTACTCCCACTGCCCTGACCTACCTACCTACCTACCTTACCACTCCATCACTCTCCCGCCTGCTCACCACCACAAACCATCGTACTCCGTACACCAAACCACTAGGGAACGCCCCCGGGTCCCCTTCCCCAGTCTCCCGTTCCATCTCGCCTTTCTTTGCTCATCGAACTTCTCCTCTTCCTTATTCACCTCGACGCACTCGTACATGCATCAACGTAGAGAGATAGAAAGCCTTCGGATACGATTTGAATCCAAGACTTAATCGGTCTCTTGCACCGTTCGATACGGCATCGTTATCTCCACTTGATCTTTTTCTTTTTCTTGAGATCGCTACTTCCTACATCTTAGCCCTGGGCGGCTTTCTTCCCCCATCATGTCAACACCTACCACGGCCACGGCCACGCTTCCACATTACCACCATCCTCACCATTATCCGCCCTCCTACACGCATTCGCACACGCATCATCAAACCTATCAGCCAAACCACAGCGCTAGTTATCGTTCTGCTGCTTCAACCCAGACCATCCTGCCACCTCCGGTTTCCTCGGCCGTCTCGCCCTCTCACAGTGCAGCGGGCATTCTGCCGCCTCCGTATCAGCACTCACCTTTGGGCTATTCCTCCTCTGGTTCGAATGGCATAGGTCTCACAAACTCGTCCGCTCCTCGTCCTACACATCAAGCACACCAGACACACCAAGCACACGACCCAAGCCCACGACAAGACGCGAATTACTCGACCGCGGCAATGCCCGAACCTGCCTCTGTGTCCAACGCGGATCAGCCCTCCAGGAAGCGTCGGCGCTCTCGAGAGCCCGACTGGTCTACTTTCTACAAAAATGGACTTCCCAAGGAAATCATCGTCATTGACGACACCCCCGAGCCCGAAGCCAACACCAGTCGGAAAATTACAAATGGCGCTGCTGCCACTCCCAACGATAACACAGGGCGTCAGGTGGCTAAGAAGAGGAGACGAGAAGACGAATCTGGCACTGTTCAGGCCGCAGGTTACCACATCAAATACCTCGAATCACAAAACAACACCCCATTGCAAATATCAACGCCAGCGGGCTCGTCCAATTCTAGCAGTGATCGCACCAATTCTGCTCTCAACACGACTGCTCCTACTTCTCTCTCATCCAATGGCCAGTATGAGGATGCCCAGGCTCCTCTTAAGCGAAAGCGCACCCGTCAGCAGGTGGCTAACGAGGCCAAACGTCGCGATGTAGACGGCCTTGGAGATTTCTTCACCTACAAGCCTCCACCTTTCCCACCCAAGAAGGCTGGCGAGGTCAATGTTCAGGTCATTCATGACGTGAGTTTTTACTCCACATCATTCCAAAAGTATGCAGCAACGTTGGAGTTAACTGACACAACTCATTAGCGACATTACAACAAGAGCGTCAAGGTCGATGACGATGATGGTCACTACATCGTCGTCCCGGATGCTGAGCTGACAGAAAAATGTAAGTTGCATTTAAGTCGTCGCCTCTACCAAACATCCAAACTGACGTCAACAGACCAAATCGTTCGCCTTCTGGGCCAGGGCACCTTTGGCAAGGTTGTTGAAGCCCGCGACCGAAGACGCAACAAGGCTGTTGCCGTCAAGATTATTCGATCAGTACAAAAGTACAGGGACGCTTCTAGGATTGAGCTCCGCGTTCTTGAAACCCTCAAAAGAAATGATGAGGAGAACCGCAATCGATGCATTCATCTTCGAGATTGCTTCGACTACCGTGGACACATCTGTATTGTTATGGATTTGCTTGATCAGAGTGTCTTTGATTTCCTGAAGGGCAACGGCTTCGTTCCTTTCCCCAACAGTCAGATTCAGAGCTTCGCCCGTCAGCTCTTCACCAGCGTTGCTTGTGAGTATAATCGAACAGCCCTCAATGCCTACATGCTGACTTTGCTTAGTCCTTCATGACCTCAACCTGATTCATACCGATCTCAAGCCCGAAAACATCTTGCTCTGCGACCATGCGTACCAGACCTTTACCTACAACCGCAAGATTCCGTCTTCCTCCACCACCATCAACCGTCAGGCTACTCAACGTCGTGTCCTTCTGGACACAGAGATCCGGCTCATTGACTTTGGTTCCGCCACGTTCCAAGACGAATATCATTCTTCTGTGGTCTCAACCCGCCACTACCGTGCCCCAGAAATTATCTTGGGTCTCGGATGGTCATTCCCTTGTGACATTTGGAGCATAGGATGCATCCTTGTCGAGTTTTTCACAGGCGATGCTCTCTTCCAGACCCACGACAATCTCGAGCATTTGGCTATGATGGAGGCAGTTGTTGGATCCCGGATCGATAGCCATCTTGTCCAAGCCGTTAACAAAATGTCGACGCGAAATGGAGGAAATGCCGCTTCCAAGTTAGTACCCTATTTGACGATCTATTTGTTCACCTACTTACATGGCCTAGGTATTTCAAACGGCTCAAGCTCGATTATCCTACTCAAGACACAACCCGCGGCTCCCGTCGCTTCGTGAAGGCAATGAAGCACCTTGATGTAAGCAGGCTCTTGCTACACTGTGCCGTGATTGCAGGCTGACATGAAACAGAACATCATCCCGGCAAGCAACACATTCCTTAAGAACTTTGTCGATCTGCTCAAGAGGATTTTTGTGTATGACCCTGCTCATCGTATAACTGCGAAGCAGGCATTACAACATCCTTGGCTGAAGGAGATGGCCCAGCCTGACGATGGCACCGAGGCGGCTAAGATTCGTCTGGAGCGGATACGGATGGAGCAGCAGCAGGCCCCGAGACATCAATATGTCCGAAGTTGATGACACAAGTCTGATAGCCTCGCTAACGACATACGAGCATGATCACGGAGTTCTGGTTTCCCAAGACGTTGTGATGAATGGATAGGCATCAAACGAAAGGAGAAAGCTGTTTGATACCAACCCAATTTTGCCACTGTATTCTAGTACCGCAACCCGTATTTTCTCGTCACCCTTTTTTTGCTTTGTTATATTTGGAGTTATCCATGGCGGCTGGTATCTGACGCAACGCTACGACTGGAAGGACTGGTGCATTTCGATGGATGGCGTTAAAGAGCTCAGTTGGCTCCAGCAATATGTGAACAACCATGTTGTTCATCTCGTTCCCTTTGTCAGCAAATAAAATCGGACAAATGTTCCCGAGAACCATACTTTACCGCGATTGGACGACTAACGGACTCAGTCATTTGTTGCCATATGTTTACGAACGGGTTTTAGCTTTGAGCCGCTACTTCATTTCACATACTAGGAGTGCCTTGTGCATGTCCGAGGTAGGTATGTGAAGCAGCACAATGAAGAGTTCATTCACCTGCTAATATCTTGACAGCCTTTAGGGTTTCCTCACGTCGACCAAATGTGTTTGCATAAACGCCAATGAAATCATACCATTAACAAGTTGCTCTGGTAGTTGCAGAACTAGGCTACTGCAAACATGTTCGCTCTGAACGTGTGCATTGATCAGGCAAGACGAGTTACTGTTCTGCCGATCTCCCATTTGTGTTCAAGACTTTTACATGCGGTGATCGAATATATAATCACTGGCCGAAGAAAAGAAATAAGAATGGTAAAATAACTATTAAGCAAGACAAGCTATTTCGCCTGAAAACTATTACTAGGAAGGTTTTGATTCAACTTGATCAAGGCATTTACTTTCTCGACTATATACATTGGTGCGACAGTCATAGCGATATTCTTACTCTTGGTGTTCTTGTTAAGTAGCAAACTTGACCTGAATTAGCAACAGCGAATCTTGCTGTATCCGTCATGCCCTCACGTCCTCGTACACACCACGAGTTCGACGATGATCCGGAGAACTATCGCCTCCACGATATCCCACCTCGTCAACTTGATCAACTGACAGACATTCTATGGATGGACACAGGAGTCAATGTAGTGACGCCAAATAGAGACTGGCTCATGAGCCAACGGGCTCAAATTGCCACTCTCGATAAGTCCAACCGACGCTCGACCAAGCTTTTGGACCGTCTGTCTGCTCGGGTTGAGAGCCTCAGCCTCAAGCGTGTGGATGATGGTAGGCCAAGAGCCTGCCTATGTTCTGCCCACCATGATCTCGATGCCAAGTTGATCCGGCGCCTCATGCTCCTTCTCATCGCCGAATGCACTGAGCGTGTTCAGATGTTTCGCGTCTGGCGACAACGGATCGTCTTTTCCACAAGCGTCCTCTTATGGCTTGATCGAATCGATACCGTGACCGGACTTTGGATTGGCCGAGATGCTTTCCGTGCTACCTTTGGATATGAACGTGCTTCACCCATTGATGTCAAAGTCAAAAGCAAGTGCGAAGCTTGTATCATGTCGGTTATTGGTGGTAGGCCTCAGGTGCTCAGCGACCTACGGGCAAGCATGTTCCCGCGCCGCGAACGCTATTGCGAACAACCAGGGAGTAAAGGCCCAAGACTACTTCGATTGGTAGAGTCATGGATGAACCATTTTGGTGCTGACCGCCGCAGGGGCATTGTGACTTCGAGCACCGTACTTGGCGAGGAACTCTGTGAATTGGTAGGCGTCATCAAAACTTTGAAGCGAGATCGCCGATGCAGTACCGCGTCCGGTAGTTCGTCTAGAAGAAGCAGAACAACCCGCCACCGACGATGTCGAAGGTACGAGCGGACATCATGTCACGGGGAGTGCCCACGACAGAGCATTAGCACCGAGAGCGACCAAGAAGAGAGGCATGGGTATCACTTCCAAGAACCGAGTCACGATGCTGTGCAAACTCAAGATGAGGAGCATAGCTGGATGAACGAAGACGAGGAGTGCCAAGCAACTATTTGGATGGACTGTCAGATGCAGGACCAAGGCCTTACGACCGAAGAGCGCCGGAAGCTCTTTGAAGACGACATGCACCCGGCCTTTGGCGACTATGCCCCGAGTGCCTTGGGAGTGTCAGTGGAGGATCGACCGGAGAGAGAACTCAAAGAGCGGCAGAGCGTTCGGTATTCTGCCTTCAGTGACTTCGATAATGAAAGCGCTGTGCCGCCACCACTCAGGCCTCAGCGACTGCCGCCCAGTCCACCTATAAGTGAGCCTGGTGATAACACTGCGGAGACCATTTGGGAGCCCGTCTCCGTGTTTTCACCCCCTGCGTCTGTGGTTGGGGGCGCATATCCACGCCACGATACTGTGGTGACATACAAGGACAATGATGCGGATTCGATAACTGCTACCTACGATGACAATGTTGCATACCTCGAGTTTTGCAACAAACTGGGCATCAAGCCGAATCTCGAGTACGAAACCCATAGGTCGGCAACCCCGAAACCAGAAACCCATGATCCAGCGACTCCTCGATCAGACACTGTTCAGCCAGCGCCTCCTACGCCGCAAGCCGAGGCCCGTCGAGACACGGATACCTACTCGACTGCAGCGGCTTCGAGCATATACTCTGCACACCCTGGTTTCCGACGCTCACAGGAGAACTTGTCTGCTTCGCCTCCCATCTATCCATGTCAGTCAGAGCATGCGTCTCGAGATCCGGTCGATCCAGGCACCAGCGGAGGACGACGTTCGCGGCCTGTGAGCCGGGCCTCATCCTCTCAATCATCACATGCATCTACTCGACGTCGCTCAAGCCAGAACCAAGGTAATAACCTCTGGGACATGCTGCGTGAGAATAGGGCACTGTTACTGGAGAACATGGATGAGGAATAGATGGGGTGTCTTTCCCTTTGTAATTTTCATTTCTTGGAGTTTGGACGGGTATTTGGGACCGGTTGGATATACCATGGGCACATAAAGTCGGAGATATACTATGCAAATGCGATTTTCTTTGTAAACTGACATACTGTGATGTGAGTGAGTTATTATTTCTTCCCATTGTTAGTGGTTCTTGCTTGCACGTACCAGCAGAGGTAGATTTAGGCAATGAGACTGGTCTAAGTAATATATTCTTTACAAATAACGTGATCTAATATCTTCCTCTTCTTAGTACCTTTCTTCCATTGTCTTCTCTTAAATCCTGGGTGTCTTTGTAGATGTGCTTCAAAACGAGAACAGTAGAGCTTTCACTCGGCTGATCCTATTCATGCACTCGCCCGCAAAACAATGCACTCCAAGTATTATGAAACTACCTTAGGTACGCTCTCAGCCTGATTGCATTTAATTCCACCCAATCTCTGACCTCATGCTACAGCCCCTTCTAGAAGCTGTCACTGGCACTGGCACTGGAAGCTGCCCATAAATTCCCTTCTCTTCTCTTTTGCCCAAGGCCTAAGACTTGCCTAAGACTTACTGTGATTCACTGTACCCCTTTATTTCACACGGCAGTGAGGGAGCTTTTCTTTCTTTCTTCCTCAACTCCATAGCAAAACGCATGATCTCAACACCAACGATTCCTCCTCAGCAGATATTTTGTACTCACTCCTTTAGAAACTTCTTAATCTTAACGGAATATAGACATCATGTCGTGGCCAGGTGGTAGAACGCCTGACCCTTCTAGTCCCACCGTCTCAAAGTCGTTGCAGCGCTTTCGGCAGCTCACGATGGCCACCAGCGATGCCTCTACGCCCCAACTTCTGCCCAGCAATATTCTAAGGGATAGACTTCTGAGCTCTCGAAAAGCCTCTGCTGAGTTGCAGTCTTCTTCGCTTCAGTCTCCTCCGCCTCGGTCTCAGCCTCAACCTCAGCCTACGTCGCCGGCAAATGACACTTCGGTCGGCTACGAAGACATCTCTGTCGGCACATGGAACTCACCCAAAGAGCTTTCTGACCTGTCTTGTGATAACGTGCATGGCGCTCCTCTGCCTGCAACTATGCATGTAATCCAGGCTGCTTTATCTTCAGACGTACCGCAACACCCACCTTCTTTCAACAACCCTTCCTTGGTCGCGAGCGAAGGCTCTGGTTTGTCAGATGGCGAGGAACTTGAACATCCTCTCCAAGAGAATGCCTCATCGACAGAAGAAGCAGGAGCTCTGGTACACGCCGATCCTGAGTCCCAACAGGCTACAGCAACGGCATCGACTGTGGCGGTCCAGCACTGGAAAGACATTCACGATTACCCCATCGTAGACCTCAACAAAGAGCGACAACGGCCAGGGGCTGACAGTTGTGATATCAACCCAGCTACCGGAGAATTTGTGCCTCCCGTTCGGTATATCAAGCTTCAACCTGCTGAGATTGGCACTCATTCTCACAACATGAGCGATCCCAACTGGCGCCGCCTGAACACGTCGTCAGAGGACTATATTACTCGAGAGCTTGCTCGTCGTCAGCTTCTGTTGGACCGTGTCAATCTCCAACGAGAAGAAAATGAGCTTGCAGCCCGGGCTAGAGAGGCAAAAGAAGAAGAAGAACCATGGCCCAATGCCCATTGTACTCTTCGACCAGTCGAGTCTAGAGATTTCCAAGCAATCGCAGAGATCTTCAACCTCGAGATTCGGAAAGGGCAGTATTCGCAAATAGTCTCTCAACATATTGAGCCTGCTGAGATCGCTACCCTCTACAACAAATGTCTTCAGAGCCGTCGCCCCTTCATTGTTGCAGTGCCTGCGGTGCCTGAGATTCTCAACCGCTCTGGCTGGTCTAAGGCCGAGGAAGAGGAATACCAAGAATTTCTCAAGTTCAAGAAGTCTCGGCATACCTCTCAGCCCAAGATCCTCGGTGTCGCATTTGTCATCGATGCGTCCACAGATATTCTCGGTCGCCCATGCGGCCAACATACGGGCCTGATCCGGGTGCTCGTTCATCCTCAACACCGCAGGAAGCTGGCCGGCTCAGCTCTGCTGGACCGGATCTTAGCTTGCGTTCTTATCCACCACCGAAGCCTGGTTGACTACAACTGGATCTGCCAGGAGCCCCGAGGCACCTACGAGTATGTATCTGCCCACAACACCCAACAGTATCGCAAAGTGTACGTCGAGACTATCTTCGCCGGGCCCCAAGATCCCCGAATCGAAGGGATAACAAACCTGCTTGATAAGTACGAATTTGAAAAGGTTGCAGACTTTAAGGACTGCATCAAGGACGCCGTCTCTGGCACATGGAAAGACCGTGTTATCTGGGAACTGGAAGCGCGCATGGCAGAGGAAATTAAGGAGAATTGAGGGCAGGATAACGTATATCTCGACAAGCAGCAGGCTATTTAAGTGCTAGACTTTAAAGAGAAACTGTATATATGAGTCAATTTGTCGCATCCATTGTAAAAGTTCTGGAATACCCTCGAATGAATGTCAATGAAGAAAGCATGAAGTTATCTGTATTCAAGCGAGCACCAATCACGTGGAGCTGCGGGAGCCGCTGTTCAATTCAACGACATCCGTGGTACACCAATTACTACATAAAAGCCTTCAAATCAACGTTTACCTTGATATCGAAAAGAACCAACCCAAGATCTCCAATCTCCCGGTTAAGAGATTTCTGTCTGATACACATCGAATCGAGATGCTGTCAATCCTGCGAAAAGCGCGACTCAAGGATAAGGAAATGCGAATCTTGATGCTGTGAGGCGATTTCGTTCTATGCTAAGAAAGACAAAGCGGCTAACCTTGAACAGTGGCCTAGATAATGCAGGAAAGACAACGATTGTGAAAAAGGTCATGGGAGAAGATGTGAACACGGTAAGCCCGACGTTGGGCTTCATCATCAAGACTATTGACTACGAGGGGTAAGAAGAACACTATCTGGAACCAAAACACTGCTGATGATTTGCATAGCTACAAATTGAACATATGTACGTTTCTCGACGATTTGGACGACGCAGGCTGACTCCTCAGGGGACGTTGGTGGCCAGAAGACGTTGCGGTCGTACTGGAGAAACTACTTTGAAAAGACAGATGCGTTGATATGGGTTGTCGACGCAACGGATCGTATACGAATTCAAGACTGCAGAGACGAACTTCAAGGACTGCTACTGGAAGAGGTGCGCAACACGACACGACGACGGGTGGATAGCTACTGACAAGTGACACAGCGTCTTGCAGGGGCAAGCCTGCTTGTGTTTGCAAACAAGACAGATGTTGATGGGTGCATGACGGAAGAAGAGATTCTCTCGGTATGTTCAAGCTAGAGAACATGTGAACGTGAACAAGAGCAAGCTGACCATGGAGTTTAGGAGTTGCAACTGGAGTCGATACGAACACATCGCTGGCACATTCTACCATGCAGTGCCATGACAGGAAATAACCTCAAGGAGGGATTGTCATGGGTGGTGGAAGATGCAAAGAAGAGGCTGTTTCTCTACTGAGCATTGAGCTCAACATTTCTGGTTGGCCCTTACAACCAGGAAATACACTATTGACTGTGGATAGCCGAAAGACTTGGAAGCAATGCCGCAAGGCGTGATTGTGCATACGCCCAAACGTTGAAGCCCGATATAATAGACTCGTTACGCCGGGCAACGTCCAGCAAAACTCTATGTACAGTCTGCAAGCTTTCGGCCATACGCAGGGAACAAAGTCCGACGGGAGAGCATCACTAGTAAGTGCCTCATGCAGTTTCACAAGGTCGCATTCTCCGATCATACGGAGAATTCGAATGATTTGTTCCATGAATTCGTAGATGTAAACAAGACGGGACAAGGTTTGTATGGATCCAAGCCAATGTTTTGTCGTGGTGGATCGTCGTGGGGGAGGGATGGGATGGGATGGAGATGAAAGTAAATAAAGGATGACGTTTTTGTTGTATTCCATTGTTTATGGCGCAACAACCCAGTCAACCAACCAATACCTCAAGGGGGCTAATGGGATCGAGTCAATTGGATTCTAATGCTGCTTCGAGTCTGCATAATGCAAGGAATATGAGCTATAGATGCAGGTTCATGCATATTTCGATGAGATTGAGCTCTACTATGCATCAACACAAGATTATTCCCTCGTGAATGAATCTGTCTGTAATGCAAGGTCAAGATCCATCGTCTCACAGCGGGAGCAATGGAAGTGCCTTTGGTACAGGGACCCTCAGCGGCCCCCTCGTACAGTGGATTTTAGGGAGAGAGACAGCTGGAGAAGGCCAAGAACCAATTAAATTGCAAAGATGCATATGAAATTTCCACTGCAGCTCAAACATTAGTTATGGACTCCATCCTAGTCAATGCCCAGTCTCCATCTCTATTATTATCAACTTCCCACCAGCAACCAGCAACAACGCCTGATTTGATTTGGAAGTCCGAGATAGCAGCAACAGTCTATAACACTGACTGTACTCTAACATTGTGTGCGTGGGACTGCTTACTATCTACAGTACGGCCCCTCCTTTACCTGCCTTATCCACGCACTCCGCCGCCTGGGCTGTCTTCTTCTAAAACATCCACCCCCTTCCGTGTCATGTCCCAAAGGACCCAGAGCCATGTCCGACGAAGTCTCTCAGTTTCTCGAGCAGGTCGAGCGCCTGCGTGGTCAACAGATCGAAGAAGACGAAGTACGAGCTCGTGAGCTTGAAGAATATTTGGCCGCCAAGCGCGAGAGACAAGCTCGTCGTGAAGGTGAGAAAGATATTTGACTTTCCCCGGGAGGCTTTGCTGGTTGCATTGATGGCGCCCTCTTCCTCTTTTGTCGGGCCAACATGTCCCGTTGCACACCCGATGTTTACTTTTGGGTTGTTTCTCGTGCTATTTCACTCCCTTCCCCATGGTCTCGAATGCTGGTCTTGTCTTGGCCGTGGCATGTTGTTGATTGATCACACAATTGCTGATGGTGTCCTTTTTTTGCTAACCACCATCCTTCCCATCAGAACGTGCCAGATCCATCTCACCACAAAAGTCTTCCCCCGCGAATACTCCCTCACCGCGCTCTAGTCGACGTAGCGTACATCTCTCCGAGGCATTGAAGCTCGACTCCCCCAGTGTGTCCAAAGACGACGGCGCTTCGCAATCAGCTGAGCCCGAAGCGAAGCCCGACACTTCAATGGACTTTGATTCATCGCCTACCAAGGAGAACGAAGCTCCCCTTGACGTCAATACCAAATCTGCAACTACACCACCCACACGGCCCTCTGCATTGTCGTGGCAGCGTCGGCCTAGCTCCCGCAGCGGCGCTACCCGCCCGTTGAGCATGCTCGCGACCCAAAACGCGACCCAACGGTCGTTTATCGGGTCGCAGGATCCCGCTCCTGTTCCTGCTCCCGCTTCAGCCACCGAGCAGACCTTCTCCAAGGACCAGATTGCCCAGGCCCTCGGTTCCAAGGACCCCTCGTGGTTCCGCCAGACGGCCGATCGAGGGGCCAGCTCAGCTGCTTACAGGCGGAACCAGGTCGAAGATACTGATCGTTTGGATATGTCCTCTGTCAAGGCGCAGCTACCAGGCATGGCAGCCGAAGAGCCGAAGCCAAGCCCGCCCGCTGAAGAGGCTGCTACGCCTGCGAAGACGAGTCTGGCAAGTCCTCCAATACTCAACCCTCCAGGCTTCGACGCTGGTGAGGATAAGTCCTTGGGAGATCGCTTTTCAACAGCGTCACCTGGTCGTGGATCCCCTACCCGAAGCAACTCGCGATCCAACTCGCCCACCAAGGGTATGGGCGGATTTGTCCAGAGTGCTATGATGAAGAGGTCGGACAGTGTCAAGCGATGGAGCGTTACGAGCCCTCCCGGCCTGACCCGCACCGACTCAATGCAATCGAATCGAAGCGGTGCCCTGTCTACAACCGCTCGCCCTCAGAGCTTGGCACAACCTGGATCGACCACGCCAAACTCAAGCCGACCAACATCGCGGGCTGGAGAGTCTGATCATGATGCGACACCAAAGGCTTCTACAATTGATACTTCTCTGGAGTCGGGAGCCGTTCATTCAAGCCCATCTAAGACAATGGACACCCGGAGGTGGAGCCCCACCAAGTCAAGCTGGCTCGAGAGCGCTTTGAACAAGCCGCCTGAGTCGCCTAAGGCTCACCACAAATCTTCCTCATCTCAGCCAGCTTGGATGGCAGAATTGAACAAGAACAAGGGCAGCGTCCCGGGTGTTGAACCCACGACACGGCCTCGACCAGGATCTGTTTCTCACAGGCACCAAGTTAGTATCGGAGGACTTATGAGGTCTACTCCCATGGGCACTGCTACCAAGACCAACACTACTGGGCTCGGCGGGATTTACTCTCCCCCTCCAGGCGGTAACCGACCCTTCAGCAGCCACGGTGCTAGCATGAGCATCTCCAAGGGTGCCCCTAAGCTCGAGCCTGGAGTTCCGGCAGAGGAAAAGCCGGCCGAGCCTGAGCCTGAAGAAGACGTGCCTGATCCTGAACTTACAGAGGAAGAGAAGATGGCTCAAGAGCCTGTCAAGGAGGAGGCTGCCCTGGGCCCCAAAGAGGTCAAATCTACTACATCCATGCCCGCCAAGCCAGAGACACCTCCCAAGAAGGATTTCCGCAGCAGCTTGAAACATCGCCCCACTGGCTCAGAAGTCATAAAAACCGAGGAGCCTGAGTTCAAGAACGTATTTGGCACTCTTCGCAGGACTAAGACGCAGAACTATGTGGCCCCTGATGCACTGAAAGATAACATACTCAGAGGCAAGGCGGCCCTCAACCAGACAGGCGGACCAAAGAAGACCGAGAGAGTGGATGAATTTAAGGATGCTATTCTCAAGAAAAAGGATGACTTTAAGAAAGCCCAAGTAGAAGGCAGGGGCATCACAAGGAGCAACACTCTTTCGAGCGACACGCCATTGCCGGAGGGACTTGCACGAAGTGCTGCGATGGCGAACAAGAGAAAGTCTGTGGCTGAACTGAAGTCACCAACTGCACCAAGTAAGCCAGATTCGCCCAAGCCGACACCAGATCCCAAGAGGATACCCAGCCAGACCCCTTCTTCGCCCAAGCCCGCTTCTGAATCCGCTCCTGAACCCGCTGACGAGGGTCTAAAGCGAGTAGTAACCGATTCTAATGCGAAACCGGAGGAGCCGCGAGCCTTGCCAGGCCTTCACAAGGAGACGAGCTCACCTGCTAGGTTACAAGGACGCGCAGGAGGTAAGCTCGCCGGACGATTCAACCCAGCCCTCGCTGGCATGCTCGCACGAGGTCCACCTCCTATGGCCACGAACGGAGGCAAAACCTCAGAGGATTCTGACTCCAAGGGAGTATCCGCCAACACAACAACCACAGAACCATCTGCTCCTGGCCCGCAACTAACACATATGACTAAGGGTCGAGCGCGAGGTCCTAAGAGAAAGGCTCCGACAACAGCTACCACTTCAACCACCCCTGTAACTCCAGCAGCCGAACCGAAGCCTGTACAAGAAAAGCAAAACCCTACCACCCAAACTATTCAACCTATCAGGAAGACACCTGTGGAAGAAACCCCTCTTCCTGCCCAAAAAGCTGACGACTCGACTTCTGCGCCCCTTTCCATTCAGCAGCAAGTTGCTGCCAAGGCTACCCTGCGTGGGAAGCCTGCTTCCTCCAAGCCAGAAGAGATAGAGCCTCGGCGCTTTCAGTCTCGCGAGGAGCGAACCCCGTCGTTTCCCCTTAAACAGACTGCCAATACTGAAATTGCCCCAAGTGATTATCCCTCACCGTTGAGGGTCCAGAAGACTGGCGATGCCCCTTCACAGCCCGGCTCGCCAAAGAAGCTCGATAGCAGCCGCTTCCGCTTCGCCGATCATCCGGCATCAAATGGCACGGCATCAGAGCCCGCTAAACAACCTGGGCGTCTGACGCATCAACGGACTGGCTCCCGATCTCCAGTTAAGATGTACCAACGCCCACTACCAGAGCCTGAGCCGTCATCGCCGACAAAAGTTGACAGTGATCCTGTTGTGTCTGTGAAGAACGCTAGAGCCATGTTTGGCGGTGCCGCTCAATCTGCTCCCCTAGCAAAGCCCTCATTTGACAAGTCAGAGCCCGAAGTAGTAAAGACACCACCAAGAGCGTCTCGCCCTCTCCCTGATCCTGGCCGTTCTTCTCCACTACAAATTAACAAGACTCCATCTCGAGTGGCTACGCGTCCATTGCCAACGCCTCCTCCCAAAGAACCCCAGACTCCCAAAGCACCGCAGACCCCCAAGGCGCCACAGACTCCATCTGCGGCCGCGTCAACAAAACCCAGCCAGGGTAACGATGTTGCCAGTCTGCTGAGCGACTTCTTTGGGCCAAAGCCTGCGAGGGCTGAGTACAAGGTGGATGCTGCCGAGCTTCTAATGAACCGACCACCATCCGGACCCGTCAAGATCCAGAGTCTCAGCTTTCAGGTTTTCCAGATTTCGGCGGAGGGTAGAAAGTCGCCTGTGGCGTCTCACTACGAGCGAATTTTGTTCGAGCGAGAGATGTACATCGCTCCGCACAGCTTCACGAATGAGGCTGGGTGGAAGCGCCTGGAGATTTATTTCTGGGTTGGTGACGAAGTACCTGAGTCTGCAGCTGATGATGCTCTTCTCTTTGTCCAAAAGGAAGCCAAGGCCTTGGGCGGCAAGGTGGTCAAGATGCAGCAGGGCAAAGAGACCACAGAGTTTCTGCAGGCTCTTGGTGGTGTCGTTATGATCAGAAGGGATTCGAGTAACAAGTATGACTCGCTGGCGCCTAGCATGCTCTGCGGCCGGCGGTACCAAGGCCAGGTTGCTTTTGATGAGTGCGAGTTTAGCCCATCCAGTCTCTGCGCGGGATTCGTCTATGTCATCGCCAGTCAGGGTAAGGCCTATATCTGGAAGGGACGAGGTTGCGATGTGACTGAGTTGAGCGCTGCGAAGCTTATTGGTATTGAGCTTACGCTCACTGGAGAGTTGATCGAGGTCGACGACGGTGATGAGTCTGCATCATTCTGGAATCTTTTTGAAGGAGGATCAAAGCCTCACTCGGCTGATCACTGGAGGCTCAAGCCCAACTATGCCAAGTACTGCAGCAGACTGTTCTGCTCGGATGCAGATACAAAGCAACAGGTATGTCTATTATCTGTTTATCTCAACTCGTTACTAATCAGCATTAGGTCTCTGAGATCGCTCCTTTCAACCAACATGATCTCTCCCCTGAGCACATTTATGTTCTTGACGCTTTCTTTGAGATTTACATCATTGTTGGCTCTCGTGCCCAGTCGCAATATGCCTCCTTCCGTAACGCTCTCGAATTTGCGCAAGAATACGCTATTCTTGCTGCCGGTATGGAGGACCGCCCATTTGTACCCATCTCAACCGTCGTGTTGGAGGGTATCCCTCGAGATCTGAAGCGCGTCTTCCGCTTCTGGAAAGATGAGCTGAGCCCTACGGTATCTCATACCAACACATCAACTACATTAAAAAGGGGGCGAAGCTTGAGGGTGGTTTCTTTGACGCAGGCACTGCAGGCGCTTAGTGAGTAAGCTTGTGGCAATGGTTGTCAGATTCAACAGCTGGGGCTCTTTTTCTTGATAGGGGATTTTATTCTGTGTAGCGGTTATCTGCTTGTAATGGGTCGGTCTGTCTAGGTGCATGGCGAGATATAAGACGGGATGGGTCGGCGATTTTGGAGTTGAATCTTGTTTCTGGTCCTCCGGTTTTCGATAGTAGATGACGACGGTAGATGATATCAAATGAAACACGAAACGTGTATATATTGCAAAAGCTGTAAGAGTTTTGATGTTTGTGTTTCTTGATGTCGCCGGTTGATGTCGCATAACGTATGTCTATGCATTCGCCCGTTGTGCGACTATATCCTGAAAACACCATTTCTCAACAAGCACGCATCAGTCAGCAAGCAGGCACAAGAGTAACAAAACCAGAATCATTAAACAAAAAGCAGTCGGCTCTGCTCAAGCCCAATTGAGCACAAGCCGCCTCATGCGTCTATGGGGGTATCAAAAGGCTGTCTCAAGTCTTTGCATCCGAAGTGACTCCCCCTCCCCGTTTAGCAAACTCCTCTTTTCCCTAATCCCAACATGATGTCCCTCCTTCTCAATAAATATCCACAATGTTTCCTCCTTTTTCCAAGAGGGTGCACTTAATGCGCTGATCCGTTAGTATCGATAGCAGAGCTCTTGCCGGCTGATGAGTCGGTGATTGAGGCGGGTACGGCCATGGGTTGACCGCGGGCTTTGGCTGTGACGGTTACGAGCTCGTTGAGCATGAGGTCGCGCGTTGTGCGGGTGAGTTCGTCGACGTCGGCGGAGGTGAGACCCTTTGTGGGAATAGGGTTGAGGACTGCCGACGATTAGCTTTCTGGCATGGCTCAGTGATATACGTATACATACCCTTGACAGGAATCTTGCCAGCGTTAAAGGTGAGGGTCTTGGGATAGAGGATATGGCTGTAGTTTGCGACAACGCAAGGCACAATGGGGACACCAGCCTGGATAGCAAGGTGGAAAGCGCCCTTCTTGAAAGGCAGCAGGAGGGGTTCCTTTGCGTAGCTTCGAGTGCCCTCGGGGAACATGTAGACGCTCTGTTGCTTGGAGCGAATCTCGTCGGCGGCGCCCTTCATGGCCTCGCGGGCATCCTTGCTGTTCTTGCGGTCGATGAAGATGGAGCCACTAAGGGCCATGAACCATCCAAGGAACGGCACGTTTTTCAACGAAGCCTTTGCCGTAACGCTACAGTACTTGGGGAACATGGTGCCTAGCATAAGCACATCAAGCTCAGTCTGGTGGTTTCCAACAAAGATAGCCGGGCGAGTCGTTCCGAGGACGTTGTTAGGATCTTCAACGACAAACTCCACGCCCGTGGTGAAGCGCATAACAAATCCGAAGGCGCGGCCGACAGCCCATTGCGCGATCTGCTGCTTGCCGATGATGGTGAGGAAGATGGAAGCAAGGACGCCGTAGGCGGTGCAGATGAGCAGAGACATGTACGATGCGAGAGCGCGAGCGGCGAAGGAGGCTTTGGGGATGGCGAGAGACATGGCGTAGAGGACGATTGTGAGGGCGATGTAGCCAAGGAGAGAGTTTGTGAGGATGCTCGAGAGCGACATGATGGGCGTGAGGGAGGGGGTCTACTATAGTTAATGTCTATAGGAGGAGGAGGAGAGAGAAGCCAGCTGATAGGTATATAGGTGAAACAAGAAGGAGTTGGCTCAACCAAGGTAGAATAGGTATAGGTAAGTATGTAGGTCAGCTGTGAGAATGAGAGAGAGGATTTGGCGGGGGGTTGGATTGGTTGGTCGGTTTGTTGAGTACCGGCGATGGATCGGATGGCGGGGTTCTTTTTTTTTAATTTTTTTTTTATATTAGCGTTGGTCTTTTATACTGAACTACCTAGGTATGTTATTATACAAGATAGCATATATATGAAGTTAGTATTCAAGCATTCATATAGAGGGAAGTCATCAGAAGATGAGGGATAATTATCCCATCACGAGGATACAGGTACTCATAAAACAAGATGGTGGGGAAAATGGCGTTCAAGTTCTAGTTAAAACGGCTGCTTGCACAGGACGGGAACGTCTTTGATTGGAGAGCCTTGATTGGTTGGGTTGTGATGTCACAGGTACAGGGAGTTTTTTTTGATGGCTTGTGAAAGTGAAGGTGAAAGCGAAACGCCGAGGATGTTGAGTCAGCAGCCGGGGGGGACTCAATGGCCTAGTTCCTTGGATCCTCCTTGGGCGGTTTTTAAACTTCCATCCTCATACTACAGGATAACTATATATCGTCAAGGTCCAGAAATATGCAGCGCAACATTGCTCACTGACTTGTTGCTATGAAATAGGAGATGCATTGCGATGAGCAAGCGCCGACTCTAACGGCATTAGCTTGGGACATCCATACCAAGAAGGGGGCATGTTCATTCTGAAGAACAACTCGAGTACAAAAAGGAGAACTCCTCCGAGCATGGATACAATATATGTCAGACACCAACCACTCTTGACAAGTCATTCGAGATGATGGATATATATATACACAGTTCCAATAAGAGCTTCAAGCTAACTTGTGTGCTTAACTCTACCCTTCCGGTATACGGCAGCCTACATCAGAACATACCACAGGCAAAGAAATTCTTCTGCGCTAACAGCTTAAAATGGACAAGAGTTATTCAGTTGCCTACGGCAGATATCGAAGGAGGCTGTGAATGCGCCATCACGGGACGTCCGAGCACACCCTTCTTCTTTTGCTGCTGTACAGTGGGTACAGCAACAGCTGAGTTTGAGACATGAAATTGATATGATAGCTGAACTCGTTCATTGGTTACGCATAACGCAAAAGTTGATTCATATTCTATCAAGAGTCTCAAGCTGATCCAAGTTCAAGTTCAAGCCCAGTTATAAGTTGCCATAGTCGTGATGCATGTCTTATCAATTGCATCACGTGAAAGCTCGCCTATCTGTAGCTAGCTAGATACAGAGCTAAGGTAGCAGATAGGCACCTAATGTAGCCACTGTAAGCCAACTCAACTCCATCACGCCCATCGTCAATCCATCCCACCACCAACCATTCCCATTCCCAGTTCCATTCCAATTGCGATAGCCGCATGATTCTATTCTCTCTCTTAGTTAATTTAACCCAGTTTCGTCAAAGCTGCCAATTGAACAGCTTCAGACTTGCTTCCTCTGTTTACTAATTAGTTGCTGCGCTTACTTCTCTCTTCTCTCTTCGTCAACCTCGTTTCCCCTCACAAGCTCACGATTCAAGCACTCGCTCGCTTACCTACTCTCTTCGTATATCCGGCCGACATATCATGCGCGTCTCCCAATAATCAATCGCCATGGCTTCCTCTCGCCGAGGACAACCTTCTCTTTCCGTCCGCATGCCTCCTAACCAACCTCTCGACCGTCCTCCTATTGACGCTCTCTTCCTCATCCACTTCGACGTCAAGGCCGGCTATACAATTCTTTGGAAGCAGAATGTTCCAGGCATCGATCTCGAAGGCCTTGTCGAATACAAATCTCTACCTTCTGGGCTACATACCGTCTCTGAAGACCTCATCTACTTCGTTCACGATAGCGCCCATGCCGGACTCAGTGCCTTTGTCAACATGCCCTGCGATGAAGAGGAGGCACGGCATGCGAGAATGATTGCAGTTGGTGTACTCGTCCCTCTCAGCTATGGACGATTAGGCCGCGCATGGAGGCACGCTGAAGGGCTGAAAGAGATGGCTGCGTATGTATCAGCCTACCCCATGCGCAACTGCTTTTTGGCTAACGTCTTGCACAGGAAACTAGCAGAAGACCGCAAAAACACCAGCATACTCGAAGAATATTGGGTCGCTAATCGCGAAAAGTCGGCTAATGCTAATCGTCGCCTCTCGGGGGAGACGCCCGTGAGCTCTCCATCTCTTAATTCACAACCATTCCTCCGCAAACCCCATAGCCGCAATCGATCAGCTTCCGATGGCGCCGCCTTAATGCCCGCTGGGAACAAACTCTCGCCATACCATCCTGCTTGGAGTTTGACTAGTCTCTTGGACAAGTTTGGTCCTCTAATATTTCCTATACATCGCGCTGCCTTGTTGCGCAAACGTATCCTAATATCATGTCATGCGCCAGTCCATGAGATCTGTGATTTTGGTAGGTCACACACCTCATGTACCTTGCCTTTTGCTAACAACTTTTCCTCTAGTATATAATATCTCTGTACTTTCCAATATTCCCTTGTCTGTCACCGATATTCTTCCAGGCTCAGCCTCAACTCAGCGCCTAAGACCTCTTTTCTCCATTGGCGTCCATGACATCCCTTTTCTCATGGAAGATTTTGAAGCATCAAAGAGAGAGCGCAGCGATGAGGATGCTATAGACGACGAGTCAGGCTCTGGTTGGATTGCATGCACAACTGACAGCATCCTAGCTATGAAGGATACTCTGTGGGACATGCTCATCACTATGCCTCCCGAGCACTCTGCTAATGCCACAGAACGCGTCTGGCCTGTGGTAGAGTGTCCTCGAGGGCAGCCAATCAAGGCAACTCAACGAGATCTGCGCCGCTTTACTTCCCTCAAGAATGGTCTGTCCCGTTTTACGGCTGCTAGCCAGACTCCCAACGCAGCTCCTGAATCATCTGAAGAGGAGAGCGCTGCACGTCGGGTATCTACTCACTCTACCCACGTTGTTCGCGACCCGCGAGACGATGCAGTTGAAAAGATTGTGGAACCTCTGACCTGGGCAGCTTTCGCTTACAATGGTTACATGTGGTGGGCCAGCGCTGGTGAACAATTACGCTCTGAACAGCAGGAGGAAGCAGCTCATGATGCTGCCTTACTCGCTGACTTTGGCCCTTCTTCGATGACTATGCCCCGACCGGGCTCTCGCTCCGAACAGCTATCCGAATCGCTTGGCTCTCTGGCTTCAACTCATCGTGCCCCTGATGACTCAGGCGAAGCCCAATTGGAGCTGGCCATCATCGCCTACTTCCACCGCCTGACTACGCAAATCCTCTCTGTACTGGGTGATCTAGCTGATAGTCAAGACGAGCCCTACTCTGACCACGATGACGACGATGGGGGTCTATCACAGGCCTCTGGTGAAAGGACGCCGCTCCGTCCATCAGACTCTGATCTCGAACCCGACGCCGACGCCATCCGGGTAGACAGCCACGCTGTGGAAAGCATGGGCCTCGACGTCTGGAGCGATACCGACGCTCTCTTCGTCCGCGAACTTTCAGCTCTGTACTTTGGCCGGTCCGCTCACATCGAGAGCAAGGGCGTCGAAGTCTGCGGTGTAAGAGTCTGCTAAGAAGATTATATATACCCGGCGTCTACTTGAAAGAGCTGTACGAGCGAGACGAAAGCTGGACTTGCGTCTTTGGAACCCCTTATATACTACCTCTAGTCTAACATCCCGCAAGGTCCTGAAAGAATCCGTGAGAAGCAGTACAAGAATGGTCTAGATAATGTGTGGAAACAAGAAGGCCGCCCCACAGGCACTGAGTTGATAACAAAAGAAATGGCAAACCAGGCGTATGTGTTAATTTTATGTTGGTTGTTTTAATAACTCGCCCTATAGGGGATGAAAGAGAGAGGGGCTGGCATATTATCAAGTCCCTTGAGCAAATGCCTTCTTTTTTCCGATATCCTATTTATAAAGCGAAACATAAATATGCTAAGAAAGATAATTATTAGGCTATTTGTTAATAGGATTCCTCATAACTTGACAGTCTTCTTTACCTTCTGGTCTTAACTCTACTCTTATTCGTTATATCTTCGACTCGCTCAGTTCCAAGTATTAAGGAGGTTTGAGATATCTACTACTCAAAGCTCCAACATAATTACAACATATATTCCCCGTGAGACGGGCCTTGGGAGCGTTTCGAAACAAAGAGAATCAAGCAGAACCAAGTACAGCATAAAAGAGTTAAACGCTGTACCCTAAGTGAAACCCCTAAACTCCCAACCCGGTTTTAGGCTAAGAAACACATGCCCAAAGTTAATGGTGTTTTAACATCCTCCTCCCTCCCATTTCCTTCAATACATACATACACAAAGGATTAACTGGTAGTGTCATGCTCGAGGTGTAATTTTCGCTCATGATTCAATAGTTACAGTACTTTGTTATCCTTAAAGGGGTTAAGAGCCCGGCTATGACTCGTCCTCAGTGTCTGTATTCGTTGCACTGGTATCGTCCTCCTCCTCATCCGTACCACTCTCGTCCTCAGAATCGTCAGAGTCCCTTCGGCGGGTCTTGGGGGTCTGACCAGTCTTGAGAACGTGCATCTGTCCAGCAAGGGAGTCTGAAAAATCGTTAGCACATGAGTTTGACAGGGGATATAGTGATGAGAACTTACCCTCTTCAGGCTCGCTGATTTCATCCTCGGCCTGCATCTCTGCCGCCTTGGTAGCCTCCTCAACAACAAGGGTCACCTCCATCTTAGTGTCGAAGCCAACATATGAATCACAGATAACGTGCAAAACAAAGGTGTAGTGTCCAGCCTGAGGGGGAGCAGCGAACTGGGCCTTCAGAGTTTGCATGTTGAAAGTGGGCTTGCCCTCGTCATCAATAATGGGCTGGTCAAACTTGGCAAAGTGGAATGGAGGAACAGCCATCTTGCCCTGCTTGGAGTCGCTGAGGAAGGCGTGCCACTGGGGAGAGTGATCGCGGGCGTAGTAGGGAGCGTAGGTGAGGGGAGGGAGGATAGATTGCTCTTCGATAGGGATAAGCTTGCCATCAGGACCCTTAATAGTCTTCTTCTTGCGGCCACTAATTGCTTCGACGTCGTCCTCGGCCGGATCAATGTCCTCGAGATCCAGCTCGCTGACAGGAGGAATGTTTTCAGTACCAGGAGGAATGAAGCGACCCTTGATAACGAGAGACACAAGAGATGAGGGAATGATGAAGCGCTCGCCAGTGACCTTGAAGAAAGCCTTGGAGACCCGGAAGAAGGGGATCTGCTTGGCAACGGTAATTGCGCTCTGGTACTGCTCCTCGGTCAGGAGGCCCTGTCCAACAGCAAGCTGCCTGCGCTTAGCGTCCGGTCGATCCATGAAGTTGTGGACAGACAGATGTGTCTTGGAGTCACCCTCAATAGCTTTGGCGATTTCAGGAGTGATGTGGGGAAGCTGGAGAAGAGGAGAAGCGTGGGGTGCGATAGCCTGGATCAGGTTCTGGCTGGTGTAAAAAGAGTTGGCGATCGGACCAATGTTACCGTAGGCCAGAGTGATAGCGTTAAAGGACTGGTTCAGAGCGTGGGCAATAGGGCCAACCTGGAACTTGGCCTTGGTGAGGGCAGGGTCGTCGAGCTCAACTCGGCCAAGGTAAGCCCAAAGCAAAGCCAGAGCCTTTCGTCGCACACCATTATCGAGATCCTCAAGCGCCTCCTTGTCCTTGGCCGACATACCTGAGGCGAAGGTCTGGGCCTCGCTCTCAGCGGTGATCCTTGACTCGACCTTAGAAAGGCCAGATTCGGCCTTGTCGCCCTTGAGCGTCTCTTCAAACTCCTTGCCAGCGCTAAGAGCCGTAATGATACCGCCTTCTTCAATGTCTTCTTCGTATTGTCGGAACAGGTTGTTGGCGCTCTCCATCAGGACACCCTCCTTGGACCTGCGCTGGGTACCGTACCACCACGATCCAACAAGCCAAGGCAGAAGAACTCCGAGGAGCATGGTGTACAGAAGAATGACATACTTGCCGTTGCCGTCGGAAACAATGAACTTGGGGAGGGCAATGCCCATGCTGAAACTCTGCTTGCCATCGGGGTGGCCGTACTGGATGTAGTTATTGCGCACGTCCTCGTCGGTCAGTGCTTGATAAGCCTTGGTGAGTTCGACGTAGAAGTTGTTGAGTGACTCGACAGTCTCGTTCTTGGCGGAGTCAGGGCGAACCTTGTCGGGATGGTACTTGAGGGAAAGTCGCTTGTAGTGCGACTTGATCTGCTTCTCATTGAGGGACTAGAGGTGGCGATAACGTTAGTATTGTCGAGAAAGGGACAGTCCGGTTGTCGCAAAACTCACCTCTGAGATGCCGAGGATATCATAGGGGTTGTAGAGCTTGGGGACAGTCCGCTGCGTCACCAGGATAAGGTAGACCATGCCGGCCATGACAGCCCAGCCGATCACGACAGAGATAGCCCGCTTGACCCTCCATTGGCTACGCTTCTGTGCTGTCTTGAGTGATTCGATGGTAGCCGCATGCTCTGACTTGAAGTCGGTCTTGATCCGCGGCGCAAGCGCATCTTGGTCGCGGGACGGTCGAAGGAGTGAATAGGTAAGGGGAACGGTTACGAGACCGGTAAGGGTGAGGATAAAGAAGGGGAAGAACTGGCCCTGTTCAGAAGTAGGTTAGCAGCCGTCAGATACCACGAATCTCTGTGTTTGTGCCTTACCTGCTCGTCATAAGAGTAGTCTGAGCTCATCTTGACGGATTAGAAGAGAGCCCAAGGGCTACTCTCGAAGCAAGCTTGGGGAAACGTCGCCCACAACTAAGAAAGTATAGAAGTGAAACAAAGACACACAAATCCGCTGAATTAAGAATAAGAATCTCTCTCAGTAAAGTCAATACTTTTCTCTCTGCCTAAAGAATGTGTTGTATTGGCAGAAAAAATTACCTTCTTGGTGTTCAGGGAAAAAAAGAGACGAACTGTCCTTCAAATGTTACGGCCACGCAGCGCATTTACTCTGGAGGTTAGGTCAGGTCCTTTGACGGCTGCCGGTAATCGGATTATCTGTCGCTCCCCACTTGCCCGCTTGGACTGTACAACGCAACTGGTTCCTTCCGTACGCGCCACCGTGTTCTCAGTTTTGGTGCAGGGTCAATTTTAGAAAGCGCAGCCACGGGTTTGTTAGCGCACTCAGCCCTGTAAGTACGAGGTTCTAGCGTTGACCATTTAACTCTATTCCTCGCCTACCCAGGAATAGTAACGTAGTAAGCCGTCTATACAGTACCTATATGAAGAATTATCGAGAATCTGCAACTTAAATATGTTTGGTTATTGAACGTGCCGTCGAAACAGTGTCTTTAGATTCAAGCACGGTATCTTGTCAAGGAGGGAAAACTGTAGTTACAGACAGCCGTGTATTACCTATCATTGGAGATATGCAAGGTAACACTTCATATTAAAGCAGTATCGAAACTCTTAGAGAAATGATTATTCCCCAATTTTGAACAAATGAAACGCTGTGATATAACTAAGACTTGTAAATATCTAATTACTCATTCCTCCCAATACCCATAGCCCCCCTTAGCCAGTCAATGACCTCCTCAATCCCAATCTTACAAAGCAACTATAGGCATGATAGCATGCTCATGCTTACACACCAACTAGCTCACCTGCTCACCTCTGAATCACTCTTCTCTTCTGGTTCCTCATAGAGAGTATCTTTACCAAGTGTGGTCATGCCGAGGCCAAGACCACTAAGATCATCACCATCTGTTTCCTCCTCCGTAGTTGCTCCGTTACCCGTCTCGTCCACGAGAATGTTTTTGAGGTCCTCCTCGCTCAGTATAGTCTGAATGCTACCCCTGCGCACCCATGGTCGGGAATCTGAACGACCTCTCTCGATCAGTCGCTCCACCTTGAGACGGTTCTCAATGAATTTGAGCTTTGGGAAAGCACTCTGTTTTCCTTCGTGAATCATGTGGGCTAATCGAGTTGGATCAGGGTCCGAGAGAATCCGCCAAAAGTCTGAAATCCTCGACTTAGGCCAGATAGTAATGGTTCCACTGAACTGCTGCAGCCAAAGCTGACTCCAATCTTGACCAAGAGGTCGTGGCAACAACTCGGCATGACGGATAAACTTGAGCCATTTGTTCATATCCAACTTTAGGTAGTGCTCAAACGCAGACATGAGGTAGCCACCTCGCCATCCACGCCCCTTACGATGGGTCACTGGGTGGCCAACTGATCCTCGTGACGAGAAGAAGAAAAGGTTGATATGCGGGTTGACCTGGCTGACAATCGTGAAATTGACGTTGAAGTGCGTATTGAGCGCTTTGATGGGGATATCTGTTCGTAAGCTGCCATCCTTCCACTTGTGTCCAAAAGAGTACGGCTCTAAAGTCCCATCTCGTGTCTTCATCATGAGGACGACAGGGTTGAGAATTCCAGGAACCGCAGCCGATGCTAGGACAGCGGACCAGATAACACAATCAGGGCTCGTTAGATAGTTACAGAGAATCGTTGGCGAATGCGGATCGGCTGGTACACAGGTCACATTGAGGATACGACCTGTCCGCTCATAAGCCTCTCGGAATGTCAGGGAACCGTGCGTCCACCAGCTGCATCGATTGGCCCAGTCAACAGAGTCAAAGCGAGCTCCCGTCTTCCACCATCGAGGGATCCAAGTGGTAAAGGAGTCGTGACAGGCATCAATACGCTCTGCAAGAGCTGGGATAAGAAGCCGATCGAGCTCTTCATTCGTTCGAGTAGCTACCAAGGCCGCAACCAGAGCACCACCACTGGTGCCAGTAATGACATCTGGTAGCAGGTCCGCATCCAGTAAGGCTCGAACAACACCAATGTGGTAGTAGGCAAAGGCTGCGCCGCCCGACAAGCAAAGCGCTGTTCTTCCAAAATTGGCATAAACGTGCTTGAAGAGAATTCGCTTTTGTTCCATTTCCAGCTGCTTGGTGTTGGCCAGGAACTTGATGCACTTTTCCTCTACTTCATGTCAGAACCTTTGGGTATTAGACAAAAGATTTACAACACTCACCTTCATCAAGGAAGTTTTGCACCAGGTTCTTCGTTCCATAGTAAGTCTGGCTGTATAACCTTGGGTTCTCAACACCAACGAAATTATTCTTGACGCAAGCCTCAATCAGAGTCTTGAGCTCATCCACTGCCTTGCCGCTGTCGTCCTTATCGGCCTTGCCTTCTTGCTCTTCTGCACGAATTCTCGTCTTCTTCATCTGCTCCCATACTCTTCGAACTGTCTTTGAATCGTAATATGCAAAGTCATTCTCCTCCCTCCATGCTTGTCGACCGAGGTAGGTGTCAAGCTCTTTAGCGGCAGGCACCCAATCCTCATATTTCGATGCGTTGCGCAAATTTCGTCGTAGTCTCTCTCGCTGGCCTCGCCACGTGAAAAAGTGTTCATACACCCAAATGTATAGTCGTGTTGACAGATATGCAACAGCGAGTCCAGCCAGCCATGCAAACACAAAAAAGAGTAAAGGCCATTTCGAAAGTTGGTATAAATATCCTTCTCGGGTCTCATCCTTGGTTCGTGTGCCCAAAAGACCTTCGACGGGCCCCTTTCCACCCCTGCGCTTTCTCTTGTGTCGCTTAGAGCCTCGCCGATGACGATAGACCTTTTCGTTAACAGGCGCCCAATCGCTCTGGGCCGTAATGAACGTTCCCTGGCTTGGCGGTCCTTGGCTTGACGTCGAAGATATAGGGAGGTCTCCAGAGGCAGCGCCTGCAGCCGCGGCTACAGCAGCGACATCATCCGCAAGGCCTGATTCAACCTGCGAAGGCCTCTTTGTCACGCTGAATGAACTGGGACTGCGCGGCGATCGAGCACCCGCCTCTTCGGACGGACTCTGTAACGGATCCGGAGCATGAAGCGCCTTATCGAAGGCTTCCAAGTCGCGTGGGTCGACAAATTTGGTGTCGACATCTGGAAGAAGGGATGGGTCGAAGGATTCGGGTGGAAAGTCATAGACAGTATCGCGAGGGCGTAGCGAAGAGTACAGCGACGACATGGCGAACGAGTTTGTTGGATGCTATAATCTCTAACCCATTGCTGACGGGAAAGAAGCAGAAATAGAAAGATCAGGGATGTCGTAGAATTCCTACTATTACCACGGGTAAAAAGGAGGAATAGATTTGAGCTGTTGGGTTGCCTTGCGACGATTGTAACATGACGTAGGTAGATTCCGTTGGGGAAGAACGGTACGGAGGTACCTGACCCGATGATCCCCGTCCTGTCCATGCCAGTCCGAACACCTGGTATCACCACCAAGAGGAGGAAATCAGGTCACGGGTTATGGTCATGCGATAGAGCACAAGGTCTTTTAGTTTTTTTTTCACTTTCTCTTTTGGCTGTCGTTCTGCATATTGCATCGCATCATGCTACGCATCTCATCTACTCTGTATACTTGTCACTGTACATGAGCACCCCGAGATCCCTTGTAAACACCCTGGCACAAAAATCTATCAGGGGTCTCTTTTTTTTTCTTTTTCACCACCAGGGGCATCTTTCAGCAGTCAGGGTCAGTTAACTCGTGTAGTAAGATAATGTAGTTGAATTTCACAACCAATGTTCGCCTAAAAGAGAATTCTGAATCTCATAAACACTGGATAGTCACCCGTCCTCTCCTATCAACTCCCCAAAGGCTCGACATAAGGTATACATCTCCAACTCCCAGCCTCTTCTCCTTCTCTCCATTACACGTACTGTGACAACCAGCGTATACCTTCGCCGTAGCCTTGTCGCATAACCACCGAGCACATGAACAGCTCGATAGGTCGGATACCCTCAAGCTGAACCTTGCCCTTGCCGGTTGTCTGGTAAAGGCCGAGCTGATGTCGCATCTCATCCTCAGAGATAGCATCGGGGTGGTCGATCTTGTTGCCCAGAATGACGAAGGGCACCTTGGAAAGCTCTTCCATAGAGAGTAGGGCGTCGAGCTCGGCCTTGGCCTCGGGGAATCGCTCGTGGTCCTTGGCGTCAACGAGGAAGACGACACCGTTGACCTCGGGGAAGTAATCGCGCCAGATACGTCGAGCTATTCGAGGAGCATTAGCAATTTGCTCTGAGTGCGGATAATGATGGAAATTTCCATATACCCTGTTGGTGACCGCCCAAATCGAAAGTAGTGAAGCGAACGTTGCCGATAGCAAGCTCCTCGGATGCTGCGACGTTTTAGTATAGAACACAATACCAAATAAAGATTTCCTGGAGCTTACTGGGGTGAAGAGTGGGCTGAAGAATGGCAACACGGTCGTTCTGTACATCCATCATCAGTCCTGATATTCCGTCAAACCGCCACTTCTGGCAACGCAATCCAGCCGTCTAGGACCCATCCAGCAATCCATCGACATCGTCTCGACGCACCTTCAGCATGTGAAGCAGAGTAGTCTTTCCGGCATTGTCAAGACCAAGGAAGAGAAGCTTCGCGTGCTTGTTAAGCAGGCCCAGTGAGGACAGAACATCGTAGACTATACGCAGCACGTGTCAGCCCATTGAGTAACAGGCGGTGCATCAGAGGCGAATACATACACCAGTTAACAATCCACATGTTGTCGATGTATTAAAAGTTGAGTATTAAATCGAAAGGGCTGATGTTTATTATTTCGAGTACGGGAAAAGAGTCGTCGTTATCGTTGGCGTCGTTGAATGTCGCTTGTGGATTGTTAGGAGGCGTTCAATGCTCAAAGCTGGCAACAAAGGGTGACGCCTTGTTCTGCCTGATTATTGAGGCATTCATGGCGGGACGTCATACCCGGCCGCTCCCATAAGATTCCGAGCCTGTAAGTGTCATGAGACAGCATTGGCAGACGAAGAGAGTCCGTAAAATGCAGTTGTTAGGCTTGTTCAGAGTATTCAACATTCTATTCATTCCATTTTGTCCGTCTTCTTTTAAGAGTCGCCGTGGTTTCGTTGAACTTCCCCGGCCATGAAATTCAACGTTCATTCAAAACGAGTCGACCAAGATATCTGTCGTAAGCTCCGTTTCTAGGTTCAGTAGTATACCAAAATGCCAACAGAGGTAAGCATTAATATACACGTCGATAAAACGTAATGTTTAGTCACTACATATAACTTACATCACAAGCATTGTGCACAATTAATATTGCAGAGATAATCATTGTCGTTATTGATACCCTGCTAAGCCCATGTCATGATAGCCTCTCATCCAACGCCGAGCAAGTAATCCCTAAATACCAGTATGCTGTATCGGGTATCCAAGTAGCTCAAAAACAATTCCTGTCCGCCCATAGCGAGCGTTGTCCGGCCGCTTTATGCAATGACAAAGGAGATTAAAAAGAAGTTTGTACAGAAAACCGTGGTCAAACCCCGTGAATCTGGGTCCATTACCAATATATGCAAGTGTACATTCTCGAGGACCAAACCGAGATAGTGTAATAAGAACATGTAGTCGTCAAGTTAAGTCGTGTAAGATGAATCATCTTTCGTCGTGACATGTCTCGCAGTCTGAGGGAAAAGCACAGCTATTCTTCTTGCAGTAAGAACGAAGAAGCATGCTCAGATAGAAAGAACATAATCGCCTTGATCTTTCTTGCCAGCCATGAGAAGGCCAAGTTCCCGCATACGTTCGGTACCGCGGCCAGGAACAGGCTTACGCTCAGGGATCTGACCCCGGCGTGCGCGGTTGCAGTACTTCTGGTGGAATTTCTCTTTGCGTCGCTGACGCTTGCTCTCAAGGCCCTTGACAATATCAATAGCCCCACGAATATGGATATCGCTGTCATGGACAAGCTTGTGCCGGGCTTGTTTTCGCTGATGGAACATAGCACCAGCCCGGGGTAGAGACTTTGTTTGAGTAAGCCCAGGGCGACCGGCAAGGTTGAAGTTGACTTGGCCACAGCGAGGTGACCCAAGAGGAGTCGTAAGTGGCTTGCGAGCGGGGGCTGGCGACTTCGCTTTCCGAGGCGAGTGACGATCAAACAACAGCTTCGGTGACCGTCCTCGTACCTTAGGAGGGGGGGAGTGAAGGCGCTTTGGAGGTGGTGAACGATGACGTGTCGGGGGTGGAGAGCGTAATCGCTTAGGAGAAGCATGCTCGCTCTTGCGTCTACGGCGAGGATGGTCTCGTTCATCATGCAGGTCTTCCATTTTACCATGGAAAAACTCTTCCTCGTCACTCTCATGGTGAACAGGGTTGAAGATTTCTCCTTCGTTCTCCTCTTCTGGCTCAGAAGCTGGGAAACTAGGGTCAATGTCCTGAGGGATAAGACGAAGCTTCTCATTTCGTCGAGCTGCGAGGCACGAGAGATATGCTTCTTCAAGTGGCCGATCCTCATCCAGAGTACCACAAACGAAATCAGTGCTATCAGGAAGATCAGGTGTCTCCTCTACATATCTGACACGCTTTGACCGGCGGAAGGCCCGCTGGCTGTTCACAGTCGTGATGGACGAATCCGACTGCATCTCGTGGAGGGATGGTCGACGCATTTGAGTGGCGCCTGATCCAATGTGAACCACAGACTTAGCACCAGGTGTCCAAAGACGCATATCGTCATCCTCGTCTTCTTCGTCAGAATCGGCGAACCCAGTCTCTTCGTCAGTGTGGTAACCATCAGAATCATCATCCTCATCGGCCTCATCATCGTCTTCCTCGAGCTCGGCATCAAGTTCGTCTTCCTCCTCATCTTCGTCTTCATCTTCATCATCGTCTGCATTTACATCCTCTTCATTCTCAAGTTCATCCTCTTCTTCTTTCGCCTCTTCCTCAGCCTCCTTAGCCAGACGGCGAATGTTGTTTTCTTTGGTGAGAGTGTCGTTGATGGTGAGCTTGGCCCCAATGGCATTGCTTTCGCGTCGGATCCAATCGTCTTCACGAGTGGTGCCGCTGGCGAACTCGTGAAACTGAGAGCTATCCGTGGCGAGGTCAGAAGAGTCGGCGCGGAGGAACTTGGGACGTGACATTGAATGTCTACGCGGAGTTGTCTGGCGGGCTGCAGCGATTGGTAGGGCTAAGCTGCGCTTGGGGGTGGATGGAGACTCGGCCTTGGGTGTGGCGTCTCTGGTGAGACGACTCTCGTACGCGGGAGGAGTGTTCTGGGTCGAGGCAGGCCGGGCTGGGCATGCGAACTTGATGCATGATTTGCGTGGAGCCTCTTGGGCGGAGGGCGCCTTGACCATAGGCTGGGAACGAGGCGACTCCTCTTGGGCAGCGGGCTTGCCGCCGCATGCGAATTGGATGCTGCGCTTGCGAGGCTCTTCAGGTGCCTGAGGCTTGCCGTGCTGAAGCCTGACAGCGGCACCAAGAAGAGAGACGTGCTTTGGTTCAGCAGAACGCTCATCATGCAACTGGAGCATGGCCATTTCGGGAAGAGGAGGGCTGGGTGTGCTTGGTCGTGAAGGACTAGTGAAACCAGTGTCGCTCGTTAGGTCGGCGGTCGAGGCGATGCTAATGTTGCTAATGAGCGAGCGTCGCCGTTGATTGTTGGGCAAGATAGGTCGTGAGGGAACGGTCTGAGGAGTGTAGAGATCATCGTCTGAATTTCCATTGATAGCCTTGGTCAACAAAGATGACTTGTCGTTGGAGGGTCGAACAGCGGTTCGCTGAAAATCGTTGGTAGTAACTTGGCGCTTGTTGAAGTTCATCTCAGGGGGCTCGTCGGGTTCTTCGATGTCTTCTGAGCCGTGAGCCATCCAAGGCGTGTCTGGATTACTGGTCGTCATGGTCATGATGGCAGGTAGAGAGGATTTTGGGGTGATGAGTGATCTCAGAGTGGGGGTAAGGTCGTGAGCTGTCAACGAGGAAATTGGTTTTGAAACGTTGTCAGGAGACAGAGATAGTCTGGCGGTTTGGAGAGGGAGTAGCCGTCAGGAAATCGATAAAGCGTGGTTGTTGCAGAATGTGTCTTGTAATACTGAAAGGTTGCAAGACGCTACAGGAGAAGTATCTCAAAAGAAATACCAACTTTTATAAAGCTGAGTCAAAAGTGTCCCTGAGGACAGAGGTGCTATAACAGGAAAACAAACATTGTCAACTGCTAGAATGGACGAGGTTGTTGAGGTGTTTCGTGGATGAGCGTGGTTTGATATGGGTCGATGTGCAGAAGTAAGATGCAGGGCAGGGTCCGGGCCGGGCTGGGCTTTTGAGGAGCTAGAAGAGGAGTAGAAAGGCGGCTGATTCCCAGGTTGCAGGTTTCTCCAATCTCAGGGAAGGGTGGCGTTTCTGATGCTTTTGGTGGTGGTGTGTGGTCGATGTTATTGACTGGACTGGTGCAAGTACTAAATGACGTTCTCCGAGTGGCACGAGTACAGATCAATGTCTGAGACAAAGCATGCAGAGAGGGACCACACTGCTTTGTATTGTAGTATAGAGGTGCAACAAAGTAAACAAAGAGAAGGGCGGGAGAAGGGCGAGGGAAATATGTGAAAGAAAGAGAGGGTGGTGTCGTTGATTTAATAAGCCTCCGCTGTCCGGCGGGCACTGGACTTGGACCGGGACGAGAAAATACCTGGCGGTACAAAGCCGGAGAAAGAAAAAGGGCAGTCTTCCAGCACCTAGAGGTTGGGGCCGACGACGACAAAGGTACGGAATACCTCCTTAAAATTGGGGGGCGTGCAGATGCTGGGCTGTCCAGGTAGGCTGTCCCCTAAATTAGAGGGCGAAAGGCGGCTTGCCGTGCAAGGAGCGGGTAAAAACTGGAGAACTATGGATGGACAAGGGCACAAGGGCACAAGGGGGAGAAAGGGAGTCAAAAGTCGTTGGCTAAGGTATTGTCCAGGTAATCAGTCAGTCTGCCAGCGTCTAACGATGAAATTTTATGTCCTAGCACGGGCTAGGTTAAAAGAGCAAAAGGGTTTGGTTTGGCTTGAGACTGGCTGGTTACATCCCACAAGGTGCCCGCCATGTGCTAAGGGCTCAGGTCAGGGCAGGCTCTGCGTAGTGCACTGTACCTACTGTACAGCAACTAACTGATGAGGTGAGGTGTGTGTGTGGACGCTGACTGACTGACTGACTGACTGACTGACTGATTAAACTTACTGAATTGGCTGATCAAAGACAAGTTTCGAGTAAGCAAATCAGCCTATGAAAATTGAGGGCATCGCAATTTTGCGCCCTTTTCTTTGCTGACTAGCCTTATCCACGGCTAGATCGATCCATCTGATGCTCCGGGCCTTGTCGAGCCGCCGAGAAAACAACGCCGAGAAAACAGCAGCCGTATAGGAATCACTCCGGTTGAAAAAAAAATCCTGTATGCATATTATTTGACGCTCTCGTATCCTTGGGGCGAGCGAGGACGCATTCCGCAGGAAGCCCCAATTTCGGTTGTTTCGTCGACCCAGTGCACAACCTCCTTCTTAACACACGGCCACGGTCTCACACATCGTCCAGTAAGGGTCTTTTCAATTGACCAGTGGCACCTGTCAGCAACGACCCAACCCTGCCAACCCTGAAATTCAAGATCCACGTTGTGATCGCCGAAAACAGTTGTCGCCCTGATCTACTGTGTGTCACACCGTCCAGCGCTGGTTATGTCGCACTCAGCAGCAGGGCATCAGTGGAGTTTCAGAGTCACGACTCGCCGCTCGCCTGGTGAGTGAGTCACGGTACGTACTACAGTGAGCATGAATAATGTTTGCTATTGGCACTGTCTTCTTCCTTTTCCAGAAGCAAGCCGCCACATAACTCTTTTCAGGATCATGGATGTACTCTACTCTACTCTGCTCTACTTAGTAACACCAGCCGCTCTCCTTCTCCTTTCGAGGCGGTGTAATCTTGGGTGAAGGCTTGCACAGCGCAAGTCGTCGTCCTCGTCCTCGTCGTCCTCGTCGTTGTCAGTGTTGATCTTTTGGCTTGTGACTGTCAATCAGTTACTTTCTCATGCCAGTCCAGTCAGCAAGTCAGACATGATTGACATGGTTTGACAAACATGTTTCTGGTTTCAGTAACCGATACGCCGCCATCAGCGACCACTGATGCAAGAAGGGTTGGATGCGCCACAGGCCGCTCTGTTGATCCGTCTTGATATTGCAGTCTTTGCAGCAAAGCCTCATCGCCTTTGTCAACCCTGCAATGTGCAATGGCAGTAAAGGCTTAGTTGGACAAGTTCTCCTTCATCAGTGATCCTGCGCCTTGTTATTGCGCATTTTGCTCTTGGCTACAGTACCCCCACGGCTTGGGGGCACTTGCTCGCCTTGCTCTCGTCATGTCATCCTCAACTCAACATGGAACATCTCCACAGTCACCTGTTAGCTTGACCTGGCACCATTTCTTCTTCCAAAAGCTGTCCGCTGTCCTGTCGTCTGCAACCACGATCGATCCCTGCACACTTGGCATCTGGCACCCTCAGGGACACTCACAACTCGCATACAAGTGGCTGCTTGCTCTGCATCAATATCAATGCCATTGGATTTCGAATTTCCCCTCCTTGTGTCCAGAACCGCGTGAATTATCCCACGACTGGTCCGCTTGCAGAGATGCATGCAATTCGAGCCAAGAAATAAATATCCCCCGATGACGACACTTTCGCGTGGCCGTCGTGGGCGTGTCTCTCTTTCGTGTGTTTGATAATTATTAACGAATGCATGAATTCGAGTCAAGACGCGTATGAAGATATTCATACAAGATTGCGCGGCCTCTCTTTGAAACTGACTAGTCATCAGAAACGCTCTCGTTCATGACTTACGAGCAGACGAAACTACCAAAGGATGCTACCATATCTCTTAGAGCGTCAGTGCCAGTGCCTCTGTATGACCATAGCTGCTTGTTTTACTTGATACCTGAGCAAGCTGATTAGCCTGAAGGCTGCTCGTGACTCGCGACAATTCATGCCGTGACGATCGTGGCAGGTGTTTGAAACGGCCCAATCCCGTCTGACGCTGTGCTGTTTACTGATCGCCAAATGCCTCGGTCTCTTCCCGTGCGGTGCAACCCCCCTTGTCTGCTGGAGCGGCAGGAAATGAAAGTCATGAAACTTGGCGGCTTCAGACTTCACGACAAGGGACGTATCTACATAATGTGATATCAGTTCTCCGCTGGTATAACAAGTTATCCCTATCTTGGCCTGCTTGGACGTTGAAGGTGCTCGTCACTCATCACGTTGACCCGTCCGTCTGGGCACTAACCCCCGCGTTGTGAAGTCGAACCCCGCATCTTTAAAGGAATCACATACGACAACGCGGCATCAGCGCATAGCTAGAAATTCGTTTATTGCTCTGCTTATTCGGGGGGCTTGTCTGGTATGTAGTATCCAAAAACCTTTCTGCGATGCAGCTCGGATAGCCTTTCTAAGCTTGCTCTGGATAACTGTCCACTGTCCTTCACCCACAGGCCACCCACTCTCAGAATAGGGGCTTGAATATCGCGAGACTCCGGCGGTGAGCACGTTGTCTTCTCACTTTGTCGGAATTCGAGACTGGGTTCACATACAAGCAGGACAGAGCAAATTGAAGCTACAGAGGGGAACGATCATGAGATGTCCCACGTTCTCGCAGCACCAAAGCCAGGTCTTGGTAATCAAATCGCTCAATACACCGCCAAGTGGTACATATGCATTAGTATGGCCATGCTTTGCACATATGCATTGGCTCGTGTAACAATTCCTACTACATCTTCAAAAATTACCACTAGGTAGTAATCTTTACTAGACTTTACTCCAGCTTTGAGTTCCAAGACTGGACCTAGTGCGTATAGCTGATCAGAAGATCGTATTAACATCTCCAAGAAAGCACGTCTTTCTGATGTTGGCGCCGTGTTAGTACGACCTTTGGCTGCAGCTTGCATATTGACCCGCATGCATCTTCGACATGGACCCAGGTCTCGGCCGGTTATACAAGACTGAGCCGACTCGAGGATACGTTCTCCCGTCGCAACTTGCGCCGAGAAGTTGCGCGGTTTTTTGGAGAGTAGGTGTGGACAACTGCATAACGGCTGTGTAACTAACACGGAATGCCTATTCCCGTTCTCCTTGCCGGTTCCTTTCATCCAGTAACGGCTCAGCGGCTTGTGAGGTCCTCGCCAAAAAGCCACAACTGCAGATAGAGAAACAAGCATGCTGCAAACTGCAAAAGAAGCTGTCTATGACAGGGTCAGTTACAAAAGGCAGAGAAGACAGCCCCAGGTGCTAGGTAATTGATTATCCGCTCGCCGAGGTAATGCTTGCGTATGTTGTCGATCAGGGACTTGACATGCCCTCCAAGATCGCTGCCAAGAGATGATATTTTCCGAAAAGGCCTGAGCTTCAGCTTCAGCTTTAGCAACGTGACGATGCTCACGACACCTCCACACAAGGCTGACGATAGCAGCATAAAAATAACTAACGGTCATTTTTACTCTAAGCGCCGGAATCTTCCTTGTCCCAAATGACGGGAATTCACTATGGGTTCCTGGAAAAAAAATTACTTCCCATTCAGACTTTTTTTTAGACCGAAAGCTTTAGTTCTGTTCTTATGCTCCGCTAGCGTCACGATGGGAATTGAGTACCTGTCAATACTTTACTGCAATACCTACCGTCGGTCCGCCAGCATGACTTGTAATAACTAATAAGAAAATCACAATTTGAGATAAGCCACCGTCTGACCGCGAATTAAATCTCATCAGCTCGTCTATGGAACCTCCTGTCAATCCTGTCTCTGTTAAACTGTTTGGAGCGTTTGTATTCTCAGCTAGCATGTCTCGAAAGCCCGTATCAGCTCGAGTTTCAATTTGGCTTTTCTCATCCTGCCTCTTGAACTGGTGATGCAATTCAAAGCCCAGTGGTACCTTGGCAGGGGTAGGGCAGGGAAAACGTCGGTTCTTATTGTACAGCGTAGTACAAGATTCGATGCCAAGCTATATTACGCAGATAAGCCCAAGGTTAAACTTGAGCTGCGCCAGGTTTGATGATGACGGGCTGATGATCGTGACGACATGAGATGAATTGAGCCACTTCAGTTGACGTGACGATGGGTAACATTAATGTTAGTAAGTTACGTGTTCTTCTACATGGAAAATGCCGGGCTTCATACATAGCTCCCATCGGAGCCCGAGAGCCCGAAACTCGAGTCCACGACAATGGATGAAAGCAGTACAAGCATGCGCGTACATAAAGTTAATTCATAGACTTGTTTTTTTGGTCAAAATGTGAGGTCATGATAAGTTAGTTACTCAGGTGATCGGCAATTGTACGTGTTAAATGCCGCGTTGCTATTTTCCTGTTTATTCCCAGCCTTCGTCAATTGTTAACGGGACGATGAGTTGGGTTTTGCTACAGAGTAGATGATGCCTGAAAATTGGAGAGGCCGGTCTTCCGAGACATTTTCGGACCGGATGCAGTGGAAGTTATCAATGGATGGGGATTTCTATATGTTGTCGTCATTGATGGAATCATCAATGAATCCGGAAGCCGAGGAAACCGTTTAGGTTTCCAGCTCAGACTGGATTTTTGGTGTAGGGTAACCTGCTTCCCATGATTGCTTTAACATAACCACATAACTTGTTTGGTAGTGACTGATGAATCGACTTGTTATGACCCTTTGTTAAGCTTTCAGGCTTTTAGACGCTTTAGAAAACAATATGGTTTGTAATACTTGAGCGCTGTCATGTGATTTGGCACCATCAACGGATTGCAGTATCAGTGCTGAGTGTATCGTTGCACGTTACCTTACTTCTCCAGATCCAAATCAACGGCGTAGCCCTGTTTGCTACTATGGAAGGCAATGAAACATTGAACAACATATTGACTAGTTTTTCAAAACCCAAGGTATTCAGAACAATGCTTAGCCTCGTTTTATATTAATACCAGTGATAGTTCGGCTGCATAGCCTTACACGATACTGCCAACCGTGCTGTCTTTACAACTTTATGAAATCCGAGAATTTTAATATAGCGGGGGAAGATAGCTGAGGGATATCACCCGTGAGTCATCGATTACCAAAATGAAGTATTGAGGGATGGATGGATTGTTTCTCCACTACCTGTATGGTAGGTCGCCAACCATGGTGCCAGGCACCACACGTCAAAACAATATATTTGCTTCGTGAAGCTGAAGGGCTTCATTAAGTCAACTCTGCAACTCAAATATTATTCTATTAATACAAACTGAGCTATACATGAATATAGGTGCATCCGTGGGCACTGAAAGCCTTTGGTTCAAGACGCCAACTGAGCCACGTCAAACACGAGTCTCGACCAGTTCGGTAAAGTCGCATAAAAACACCATAGAGTATAGCTCCAATTGAAACACTCACCATAGACAATCTATTGCATTGCAGATATGTGGATAGTATCTGAAAAAAAGAACTCTGCCAAGACCAAGACCATTTCTATGACTTTGCCAACCCTCAGATCCATGATCACAGTATCTTCTGGAAAGCTAAAGAGGGACTACTGGATACTATCAAGAAGATGTACCAGAACGGTATGGACCTCAAAGCTAGTGGAACTACAACAGTTAGCCAGGAGGCAAGATCTCTGAGAGTGCTATTTGGACCAGAGTCCATAGGGCCATACGCACTTCACACAGCTATAGAACACAGCTACGTCGAAGGACTACACAGTCGCTGTCACGCGCGATGCTCTACATAACTCACATTATTTCTCCAGAGTCTAGAGGTCGATGCAAGTATACCAAGTAAGAGCGGGTGTACTCCGTTGCATGCTACAGTTGACCGAGAGGTTTGTCCCTCATCAGGCTACTGCTTAAACGCCCAGAAGTAATTGCTGGCAGGATGGATGACCACAACACGACCGGGTAAGTAGAGCAAGCCATGGCGAAGCCCTTGTTGGAGTAATCTGAACTTAGCTCAGTATCTCCTGACGACACAGAAATGCCTACTCTGCACTGGGTTGGTAGGAGTCGCCAACACATGAACCATCCCTGTTCACATGGTAGAGCTGGAGTAAAGTATATGAGAGACTTCTTTTAGAACCATATGGGTTTCGGCAGGAAAGCCTCGATATAATCAATTTTCTGCTGGCCCGACTTGAAGTCAGTGCTGACACATACAGTATTGAAGGACTCGCCCCCTTGCACCAAGCTTGCTTGCTCGGAGACTATAAAGCTACTAAGCTCTTGCTGAGGCGACGTGACGCCGATGGTAAGGCTTGAACTTCAGATAGACGACCGCCTCTGCTTATCTCAGCCTTTAGTCAACATCCTGGCGCCCTATAGTTGATGGTATTGCTGCTTCAAAAACCAGGAGTCCAGATAACTGATGATGACAAGGTTGGCTGAACAACTCTTCATTACTAGTGCGAAAATCGCTCTTGACCGAAACAGTTCTTGAAGAGGTGTTCTAATCGGCCAAGCGTCCGTGACGGGGTTGACGGCTTTCCATCAAGCGCCCTACAGCGAAAATTTTGTAACTGCTCAATTTCTGTTCTCTCTGGGTGCGGATCCCATGGTCCTACACGAATTAAGTACAATAGCAGCTTAATACTATCTGCTTAGCAGACCTTGCCACCTGAGAGTGAGTTACAAACCAAGCTGACCAAGGAGTTCATCTCGCGAAGAATCGAGATTGATACACACATACACTGATTCCCCCTTTATGATCCATGGAGCGACGATAAGTTTGAGATCGTCAAAGTTGAAAGAATAAGATCTATGAATATACTCATCGTGATTGACTGTACTAGGCTTATACTGACGACAACGGGAGAGCTTAGTCTTGAGGCCCTACTCAATGTAGGAGGGGCTGACCGGAATTCGCCCGTTATCACCAGGGGCCTGGTCCTAAAAATTAAGGAAGAGCAACCGTCAGGCGTTCCTATCAGGAGTGTTCCGAATTAGGTACTTGAGAGCCAGAAGAGCCAAGTGACGATGACATTCTCGGTGCCAAAGAGTTTGTTATGGTACTGCTACATCGCAGCATTTGTGTAAATATTTAGGTGTAAATACCAGGGGGGAAAACAGTGTTGTTTATAGATGGGGAATAAACATTCTCCTCGGGCAGAAGCATCACTTAGCTACATCACAATGCAAGGCTGGGCCAGCGGAGAGCCCACTCCAGGACACTTGTAAAGCACTGGAACAAGGCTGTTTCGCCCTGATGAAGGTTGTCTTGAGAGACTCAAAGGAAAATAATGTTATTAAGAATCATTTTGAGCAAGTGATGCCTGATTATGAGGAGAAATACCGTATCATCAGCATGTTGAAGGAGTTTAGGCAGAGTGTTTAATGGAATTGTAATAGGTCGCAGCTGTCCGAGTTGTTGTAAAGGATGGGAATTGAAAAATACAATAAACTGTTCATTGTACCATACTAGATAAGTCGCCATAGTTAGTATTAGTCCTCTTGAAAGCGTGGGTTGTTAGTATCTCAACTTACAGAGGGTTGAAGCCGGGTTTCGTGGGGCGGTATAGCTCAAGGGTAATCATGTGACCTAGCACGTGCCGTAGCTCCGTCGGATTTTCCCGCTAGCCGAATCGCGAATTGATGCTCCGGCAAAGATTCGTGCCAGCGACCTCATTTGAGCTCACTTAAGCAACAACCTCACCCACCAGCTCAGTCCATCATGAACTCCCTCCGCTTCGCCCGCGCGGCTCTCCGAGCTCGCCCTGCCGCTATCCGAGTTCCCGTCCAGCGAAGGACCTACGCCGAGGCCGTCCCCGACAAGGCAAGCAGAGCACCTCCGGCTACCGTTTTTACGTCCCGACCCGAAACTGACCGTTATCGCAGATCAAGCTGAGCCTTGCCCTCCCTCACCAGGTATGACCGCCGCGCGATACTCGGATCGACATTGAATGCGATACGATCGAATTGGAGTGCTACGAGGACGGCTCGTCGCCAATTGATGGATGGAGCTAATTGCCGCACGCAGAGCATCTACAAGTCCCAGGATGTCGTCCAGGTCAACATCCCCGCCGAGTCTGGAGAGATGGGTGTCCTCGCCAACCACGTTCCTTCCATTGAGCAGCTGAAGCCTGGTCTGGTTGAGGTTGTCGAGGAGTCGAGCGGCTCCAAGCAGTTCTTCCGTACGTCAGAGTTAAAACAATTGCCGGATGGACAATCGCTAATGGATTGTGATATAGTTTCTGGTGGATTTGCTACTGTTCAGCCCAACTCCGTCCTGAGCATCAACGCCGTCGAGGGTTACCCCCTTGAGGACTTCAGCTCCGAGGCCATCAAGGCTCAGATCGCTGAGGCCCAGAAGGTTGCCAACGGCAGTGGAAGCGAGCAGGATATTGCCGAGGCCAAGATTGAGCTGGAGGTACGACTTTCCCATTATCTTGCTTTATGCGACTTTGCTAACCAATGGATAGGTTCTCGAGACCTTGTCTGCGCATGTGAAATAAGTGTACAGCGAGTTTGTGGTGAAGGAGGCCCTTGTACATCAATATTCTATCCATCTTTAGCACGCAAGCCGTGACAATTGATACCAGTCCTGGTTGTGCTACCTCCTAAATGCACTTTATTTTTTTTGCCTGCGTGAATCCTTCCTTCTCATATTTTAGGTAACATAGAAGTGATTAATGCGATGTCGGAGTTACTTCTCCCAGTGGTGCTGAATCATTATCCTTTACAACTTCCATTCCTGCAAGCCCACCTTCTCTCTGCTACCTAACCTAACCTCCCTCACACACCTAACCTCACAACTCCTACCTACAACATGCCACGCATCCAGTATTCTGTGTAGCAATACCAATCATCGACTATTGATATCTTCGGGCCGTCGCTGGTTGCCATTCTTCTGTTCTTATGGCAACGTTGTATAACGCCTTGCTCGGCCAGCGTTTATCTGGAAGGAGTCGACAATCAACCTCGAACCAACAAGCTGATATTGTACCGTCGGGAGTCGTTGGCGATCGTGCTCGTCGGCTTCAGACACTCACGAATCCGCAAAAATCGAATGGGCGAGTATCGTTTACTTCTCCGCGAGAGCGCAAAAGTACCACGCTTGGGTAGGGGCAGCGAGCAGACAGTGGCACAAAAACGTGCGCGTCAAGGGATAACCTGACCAGGCAGGCATCGTCAACTCTGTCGCAGAAAGAGCGTCAACAGACTGGTGTTAATAAGGACTCAAAGGGCCAAAGTGCATCAGAGCGACCAAGTGTTTCCGATCTCCGATCCAGACCCCGAGCTAGCCATGGCCGTACCTTTTCTAGCCGACCAGGGCAGCCTTTCCACCGCTCAATAAGTGCAGAATTGCTCCCATCAGAGTCATTGATGACGTCGCATCTCCCTTCGACGAATGTATCACGCACGGTGAGCTCGACAGAGAAGTGCCAGGATGCGATGGATATCCTCGAGCAGTATAGGATCTCTAGACCCGAGGGATGGTTTTCAGATAACACTCTAGCCACACCAGATCAGTCCAAAACAGTATTATCACAAGTCTGCCACTCGTGTGGCAATCCTCTGGGCTTTCAACGATATTGCTCGCACTGCGGCCATGACTCTTGCTTGAAGTGCACGGGAGAAGTACCTAGACACGAACTTGGACACAAGGTCCTCAGCTCTACAAAGGAGTATCAAAAGAATTCTAATATCCAGAAGCTCTCTAAGCCGCCTGACCGAACTGCTGAGATTTCTCCAAGTGACAATAGTCACACTGCACCAATTACAGTTGACACAAACCATCGTCACGAGACGTCGAAACTCACATCTGATCCAGAAATACCCAGAACTCCTCATTGGATTAGAGCACAGTCCCGGCCGAGACTTAAAACTGCCCAGAATGCCCAGAATGCCCAGAATGCCCAGAATGCCCAGAATGCCCAGAATGCCCGGAAACCAGCACGGAAAAAGACAGTTGCAGCGCCAACAACAATCTCTAGTTCAGTCAAGAACAACTACTTTTTCATGGCAGACAGGGGCATGAAAGGAGAAAACTCGGAACCGGCAGTTACAACAAGGTCGGTTCGGATGGCACGTAAACCCAAACCCTCAGATTGTGTGCCTGATCGTCACTTGTCAAACCCGCCACGCGATTCTCATATATTGCAAGATGAATGCTCCGATAGTGAGTGCAGAGCAACACATGCTGGACATCATCCAGTCCGGCATAGCATCGGATGTGTGACCCGGCGTAGTCTAGAAACACAAGTCATTGAAGACCATGATTCAAATGTGGTTGACAAGGACGAAGATCAAGATGACGAGACTCACGTCCAGTCACTCAGAAAGCAACCGTCTCAACACAAGTTACAAATGAAAATTGACCAGCTATACCACCATGGAGAGGATCTTCACCACTCGCAACACATCATGGAGCACTTGGCAGCTGGTGTCAAGAGTCTCGAACCTTCTGATACTACCACGGGACGAGAGTCTGACAGGCAAGATGGACGCGCTTGGCTGGAAGACCATAACTTAAGAGTACACAACCAACCATTTGTGCATCATCCTCTGAACAAGGACGAGACTACGCCCTTAGGAGAGAATGCAACCGAACATAGTCTAAGTTCTGACACAGTTGTCCCTGAGACTATTGATTCGCAGCCACACAATCTTACCGATGACCCTAAGGGGGATCGCCACCCGAGTCCAAAGTCTCGTGAGCCCCTTGATGATGCTCGAACCCAGGATGGTCGTTTGATGAAGGCTCATTTGGTGAGTCGCGACCGGGGTTATGATGTACAAGGGCAAGGAATACACAGAAGCTCAGTACCGCCATCTTTGTCTATGGCAGAGCAGACGCCTAGTGCCAAGCCCTCACTGCCAACCAAGACACCGAAGAAAGGCCTCGATACCGAAATAGCGAACGATAGGACTGCATCGTTCCACAATGGTCATAACGTCGATCTTCATTCGAAGAAAAGTGTTGGTAAACTTAATGAGCCGGTGGCCGGACCGCACATACTTCGTAAATCGACTACACGCATCGAGGATGCTCAACGGTCGACTGCCGAGATTACTGATATCTCTTCATGGAGGACGCAGTTGAGAAAGGTTGATAGGTCCTCAGACCAACCACCGAGCCAAAAATTAACGTCTTCTCATGTTGAGAATTGGAGGCGTGATCTCAGCAGAAATCGTCGCACGCCGATACCTGAAAGGGAGAAGGAGGACAGCTGCCTCAACTGCCACCCAAGCCAATCTTGGTCGCCAAAGCCGGCAGATACTGCTTTTCAGATAGTCGTGGAAGATGAGTCATATAAGGAACCTCAAGACGAGCAAACAGCCGCATTAGAGTCACATATGCCTCGTCTCAAAGTAACGGACGTTGAACATTCTCTCGCTCGCAAGAGTGTCGAGGAGCTGACCAAGATTCCCCAGCAAGAGGACACAACACCTCCTGAATCGATAAGTACAAGGCTCGCAAGTATAGGAGATGATCATTCACCTAAGGAAACGACAGTGATACACGACCCAAGACCCGTGATGCCATACAATCATATGTGCGCTTGGCGAGCGCGTTACATGGACCTCAAGGCCGAAGTCGACCAACTTGGTGCCGAATCAGTTCACCAATCACCTGGGAAACAGGCTGAGGGGGGTATTGGTACATCGTGCTCGCTACCTCATGGTGACATTGACATTGAAGGCCTCACGGTTGTCATGCATCTGAGGGGCAGAGAGGACTTGGTGATCAACACGGACCTGAAAGAGGACTTACATGAGCATTTGAAGCGATGATAGAGGGGAGCAGGAAGGTTGGAATGATTGTGACTTTGGCGACTGGTTAGGACGAAAGAGTAAAAGCGTCCTTAGGCTCGTTTTCTTCAAGATTCATAGTATTGATATTCATTAATTCTACAAGCTCTTCCTATCTTATTGTCCAGACTAAATCGCGAACACCATCTCCTACACCTATCATCACGACAATGTCATTGGGAGCGTGCCCCTGCGGCCGCCATCAACCCAAGACAAGACAGTGTTTAGCGAGGTACTCGAGCAAAAGTTAGTAGGAATTCATCCTTCAACGGCGGGCGTAGCAAGCCAACGTCAGCGGCACCGTTGCGAAACCTGTCAAGGTCAATAATGAACCAACAGGGAC
>JAJJWN010000182.1:0-12542 GCA_021655885.1 Fusarium abutilonis | reverse complement strand
CTTATTAAGCATATTATATATATTACAGCTCCAGTTTAATAAGTCTTATACTAATAATATATAATAGCACTATTATAATGTTTATTAACACCTAATCCGGCCTAAAGTAAGTAATACAATCCCCCAGATAGAAGGTATATGTAAGCGATTGTAAATACGGGAAGAAAACCGGCACACTATTCTTAAAGCGATATCGGTAAAAAGAGGGAAATAAATGTTGTTAAAGATCTGACTTCCAATTATAAGGTAAACTATTTCTATAAAATCGTTAAATTTAATATCGATTACGAATAATACTGTCAAGTTTGCTTTCATTAAGGATTAGACAGTGCGACACAAACAGTATTCCTACCCTTAACGTTAATGATTAGATATGTTTAGTGTCAAGTCAAGGTTTTCTCTGCACGAGGCACGTCATCAGCTGCGGTCCATCGGGCACCGGAACTATGTGCACCATCGCCTTTATGCAACCATACAGGAGGTAAGTTCCTAGAGGCATCATTCAGTGTTGAGCTAATGGTGAGCTCATCCATCTTTGATAGAAGCCAAAGTACGACGAATCATATGATGTAGTGGTAGTTGGTTCAGGAGCAGCCGGGCTTGAGCAGCCATCACGGCAGCAAAAAAATGTGGACTCAAGGTCCTTGTTGCCGAAAAGACGGGCTACTTTGGCGGAACTTCTGCCTACTCAGGAGGTGCCCTTTGGATTCCTGGGCACAAACATCAGGAATCACTGGGATTTGGCAAGGATACTATCGAGGAGGCAACGAAGTATCTAAAACACAATCTCGGTGACCTCTACAATGAAGATAGACCCCAGGCTTATTTGAAATCTGGACCTGAAATGGTGGATTGGCTCGAATCCGAAACAGCTGTCCGGTTCTTCGGTGCTCCTCAACCCGACTATCAGCATGGCCAACCAGGCTCGACCTTTGGGCGAGTTGTCTTGAACCAGCAATTCGATGGCCGCCGCCTGGGCAACATGGTCAAAAAGATAAGGTATCCATTGCAGGGTATGTCGGCGTTTGGTACTATGCAAGCAAACATGCTCGATTTCGACAAGTTCAAGCGTCCTTTTGCGAGTTTTGCAAACTTTAACTTTGTCACACGTCACATGCTACGCTATGCAATGGACTGTCTGAGATACGGCAAAGGCGCTATTCTCTGCAATGGCAACGCACTGGTAGGCTCGCTAGTGCTATCCAACATACAGCAGGGTACAGCACTATGGAACAATGCCTCAGTGACTCAACTAGTTGAGGAGAACGGTAGAGCTGCAGGCGCTGTGGTTGAGAAGGACGGAAAGATTGTCCGTGTGCAAGCAAAGAAAGGAATTATTCTCGCTAGTGGAGGGTTTGGGCGGTCCAAGGAACTCATGAGCAAGTATAATGTTCTATCACAGAACACAGCCTCGCCACGAGGAAACACGGGTGATGGTATGCGATTGGGTCAGCAACTCGGCGCTCGCCTTCCTCCACCCTTAGTTGATAACGCACTCTACTCCTCCATCTCCGAATACCACCCTAAGAAAGGCACTATGCGGCGCTTCCCACATGCGGGCTTTGACAGAACTAAGCCTGGATATATCATTGTCGACACGGATGGAAAACGCTTCGCAAATGAGGCGGAGCCATACCAGACCTTCGGCCAGCATATGAAGGAGGCAAAGGTCACCAAGGCCTGGCTTATCGGCGACCATCAGGCGGTCCGCAAGTATGGACTGGGCGTCTTGCTTCCCACACCGTATCCCATGGCTCACCTTACCCGAACCGGTTACTTGAAAAGGGGCAAGACAATCGAGGATCTTGCCGCCAACCTGGGCTTGGATGCTAAGAGTCTGAGATCAACCGTCAGCAGGTTCAACGAGTACGCAAGCCAAGGAAAAGACCCCGATTTCCACCGCGGCGAACACCCTTTCGACAACAGCTACGGCGACTTTGAGAACAAGCCCAATGTCAACCTGCGACCGCTCGAGAAGGGGCCCTTTTACGCTGTGGCGCTGTATCCGGGCAACCTAAGCACCTTGTATGGACTTGACACCACTAAAGATGCGCAGGTTTTGAGCACCAAGGGCACCCCAATTCCTGGCCTTTATGCTGCCGGAGCAGATCAGAACTCGGTCATGATGGGCAAGTATCCGGGAGGAGGCTCGTGTCTGGGGCCAGCTATGGTGTTTGGCTACCGCGCAGCTATAAATATGGCAGGCAATTGATTAACAAAATTAGAGTCTCTATGGGAACGGGAGATCAGCTTGTGTTTGCCTATGTGACGGGGGAGCAATCGCGTACTCATAGAGCCTTCATAGAGCTTAGCTATAGGAATGAAATTTCTTATCCAAAATCTCAGACTGTTTGAATTTATACATTGAAGCGTTAACGGATGCGACTGTCATGAATGTCCATCTAGAATACACAGAGCAGAATCAGTCGCTGTGAGAAGTATGAGAGCAGATCGTCACAACTGCGGGCTGTGGATAGGTTGCTTTGAGAACGATGCATGGACATAACGCTTGCAACAAGGGGAAGCCGAGCCTCAAAGCGTTGAAAGTTCACGGATCACATACTCTCAGATTGAACTTCCGACTATGTTTTCATTATACCATCATCCTTACTGGCCGATCCTCTAGAGTTTGGTGTCCTTCTCAAACACCATCTTATTTCGTATAGCCCCAACCTTATCAAGGTGCACTTCAACAACATCCCCGTCCTTCAACCATCCAGGAGGTTTCATGAAGGCCGCCACGCCACTCGGTGTTCCGGTCATGACGATACTTCCCTTTCGCAGCGTAGTCCCTCGGCTCAGATGTTGAAGAATGGCAGATATGTTAAAGATCATATCGTCGATCTTGGTGGACTGCCTTCTTTCTCCATTGACAAAGCACTCCAGTGTGAGGTCTTCTGGGTTTGTAATCACTCTTGGAGATGTGATGACGGGCCCTATTGGTCCAAACTTGTCAAAGGACTTCGCGAAGCCGTGCTGGCCGCCTGACCGTTCTGGCCATTGCCACCAGCGAGATGAGACGTCATTACCCACAGTATACCCCAGTATGTACTGGGACAGGTCGGAGTTGGCTGTCAAATTCTTGCAGTCTTTGCCAATGATCACACAGAGTTCAGCCTGTACAATAAGACTTTAGCTTTGGACGACAACCTCGAGGGTCTTGATCACGCCGCCTACCTCGTGGTCCATCTGGATACAGGCTGACGGCACTGGAACATCCTCGAATGGCCCCGCAAGCGCATCTATAAGACTTGGTGAGACTTTGGTCGCTTGTCTGGATGCACCAGTAACTACGTACCTGCCGGCTTAGTGAAGATGACTGGATACTCTCCGTAGCTCATCTGTGCGTGTTAATATGTCGACGTGAAGATGAAGCTGGACCAGCGAAAGTCGCCTACCTTGGCCTCCTCCGCATGTTGCTTGTAGTTCAGGCCAACACACAGAAAAATAGGCGTTGATGGCACGGGGCAGAGAACCTTGGTGATCAGTCTATCAGCAAGATGTTGAAAACATTGGGATTAACCGAAACAGCTGGTTGGTTGATTTTCGGGACTTTTATACCTCTGCAATCTTCTGTCGCTCTCCGGTCAAGACGAAGTTATCATCCCATGCATTAACACCTCCAAAGATTGGCACAATGCGTCCAGTAAGGCTCTCTTTTGTATGTTTGGAAGATACTCCTGCTTCTCCATAATATACTTTCCCGTCTTCGCCTTTGAAGCGCACGAGACTATCGAAAGTAGCCATGACCTGACCTCGATGAGTACGATGTATCAGCCGGGTAGTGGCAGTCTTCAAAGTATGGAAGAAACCTGTGTTCGTTTTATGTTAGAATCGGGCTACAAGATGCAACCACAAGGCAACCAAAGAGGCCAAACTTTATGTCAGTTTAACTCTATCTATAGTACGTCGGAAATGGGTGACATTTATCTAGCCTGCTAAAAAAAAAAGGCATGAAGGTGAGTAACTTCATTTCGGACGAGACAGCATGTTCGGTTTCGGACTCGGGCTCAGGCTCGGGGTTAGCCTAGAATCGGCAAACGCTAAGTGACAAAGCAAGTCTGTAAATGGTTAAGGAACCGGATCGGCTCATTTGCTGTTTTTTATACGCTACGTTTCGACCAGGCAAAATTGAAATCAGTGACGACCCCGGCTGTAGCCATTAGTTGACACAGTCCCGTAGCTAACAAACAACTCTAGGTATCTTATCAAAATGGCGTTGCATCAGAATTTCAAACTGACTGCCCAGCTCTCAATTAAGCTGGAGCTGAATCAATGATCTCAGAATTGTCGACTTTTTCTGGGCGACTTCACCCGTCAAGTCTCGCTACTTGGATGACTCTATCCCGTCTCGATACGCCACCGGATAACCGATAAGCAAAGCAATACCGACTAGATTGTTCGCTTTGGGCCATGAAGTCCATGGGTATTGAACCTACGTCAGAAGAGGCTCCTCAGGCAGTAACAAGCATACTGCAAAAGCGCGCCGCCCATGCGTGTCTGAGGTGCCGAGGACGTAAGGTCAGATGTGATGTTTCTATCAATGGCACTCCCTGTATGAACTGTCGCCTCGATGGGGATAAATGCGAGGTGGCCTGGACAAGACGAACCAAAAGACAGTGAGCTGGGTCTTATCATTATGATGTTTTCTTAAGAGGGTACTAATATGTAACATTTGGATGGCCAAGCATGTCGCAGCACAGAGACCCGCGTCTAGCCAGCAATCACCGAGTCCTAGAAACAGTGATGACGTTCAGGACGATGGTTGGAAGAGCCTCAACTGGCTTGAGCACGGCGACAAAAGAGCAAGTGTTTTCTGTTATCTCCCTCGAACCTCTGACATCGACGACGGACGCGCCGAACTCGGGTCCTCGAGGCGTGATGGCCTCTTTTCTGATACCTACTATATCAGCTACTCCTATTATCAATTTCTTGTCATTAGCAACATAGGTTCTATCCCACCGCAGGACTATCAGTTTCTTGAGCTTCAGGGCTGCCTCGACGTCCTCCAGCCTCCAATTCTTGACCAATTTGTCCGCCAATACTTCCTACACATGCACCCGATGCTCCCGATACTGGACGAGAGCGCTTTCTGGGACGTCTATAAGCAACGTGGAATCCCTTGCAGACCTCACAAGATTTCCCTGCTTCTATTTCAGGCCATGATGTTCGCCTGTTGCAGCGTGAGTTCAGTACCGACAATCTCATACAACGGGCTATCTGGCTGATGCATACCCAAGTACGTCCCACAGTCGATCCTCAGTCTACTAGGACAAAAAACAGCTCGAGCAGCCAGGGCGACCTTCTACCGTCGGGCGCAACTGCTCTTCAACTTGGAAACTGAGTCTTCGTCTATCACTCGATCACAGGCCGCGCTGCTCCTGGCATCCTGGTCTTTCTCGTCCTACGATATTCCCCGCAAGCCGAACGTGCCCTGGCTTTCTATTGCAATCCAGCACGCAAGAGATGCTGAAGCTCATAACTACAAAGCCTTCGATCCTGAGTCTGAAGAGCACGCTGTTCGTAAGCGGCTGTGGTGGTGCTGCATTATCCGCGACCGCATCTTTGGGCTGAGTATGCGTCGAGGTATCCTGATCACAAAGAACCCTGTTGATGTCGAACATAACTCTCGCCTCGGCTACCACGATCTTGTAGGGGAGTGTCATCGGAGCTTTGTGTACGATGCAGACACAAAGATCCGGCTGGCCGAGATCCTAGACTTGCTTGTGGAGCTATGTATCATATTAACCGACATACTTAACCTGGTGTTTCCTATTGAAGACTGTCTCAAGCCTGGTGGCCCTTTCATAGAGTCGCTAGATCGCGTTCAAAGCTGCCGATTGGCCCTCGACAGGTGGCATGGCCAGGCAGTCCTACGGCTGCTCAACACGGACAACTCTCCTACGTCGCTAGAGAGCCATGATTCTGTGGTCCTCTTCTCCAATCTTGTGGCCATGTATTACTAGTAAGCTTCTGATATTTATCTTGTGCTTCTGCTGTCAAATTGACATTGTTTACGAACAGCTCGACGAAGGTCGCGCTCGGCCACCACGAAATTCTGCAGATAGCCACCAACGCAATGGTATCTACGACAAGCCCGTCAGATATTTTCACTCTACAAGACAGCTACATTGAGCTCCAAGAAGCTACTGTGGGAACGACCGAGTGTTTGGAGAAGCTGATACATCTCAGTTTGGTGAGGTGGCTGCCCATCACAGCCGTCTCGTGCACAGCGCTTCCTCTTCTACTGCATCTTCTTGGTGTAGAAAGGATTTCCATGTCCAATGAGAGGGCCAACACATCACAATCAGAGCTCATGAGGCATCGCCTAGGAGTTTTGAAAAAGGCCATGGAGACATATCAGCTTCAGTATGAAGGCGTCGGCTGGATCACAGATGCAATCAATCACATCATGGGTCTTGCGCGAGCTGGCTCTATTCTGAGTATAGGAAAATCTGAAATTGGGCAGAGCGAAGGCTCTGGGATCGTGGACAACTGGATAGGTGTCTTGACTTTCCAGCCCGTTTGGTACTCGCGGTTGGCTCTTACTATCGACGTAGCTTTCAGCAAAGGCCGCCTACCGGAACCCCAAGTTTTTCTACCAAATCGTAGCTTCCGAGAAGTTATAATGGCTGAAATAGGACTACCCATTTCAGCTGACGACTCGGCCGATGTTGGTCAGACTGCTCGGCCAAAGAACGGTGAGGACTCCAACTTAAGACAACCAGCTGCCAGCAGCGAAGAGAAAATGGATCAGAACTATATACCAGACGGACCTTTCGACCTTAACTCTGAGCAAAACGCAATGTCGGTGGGACACGGGCTTCGATTTGTGAAAGGCCTTGAGTTTATACGTCAGTGCGGTTGCGAAGGATTGTGTGGAAGTGACATTGACATAGTATTTTCGTTATTATGCTAAATCCTTTTGCTACTGATGCACTGCAAACTATCTCTCTTGGCACTTAGCACTTAGCACTTTGCGACACCAGTGGCCTCGATGTAACTATACCGAGATAAGTGCTATCTGGTGAGTCAACAGCCATTAGTTGACTGGTAGAAGAGTGGGAAATCCTTAGGTATAGGGTAGTAGCATGAATATGCACTACCGGGGTAAATGACCTACCCTGGTAAGTGCCAAAGCTTAATCCTCTTCCCCGTATCTATCCATTCTCCTGTGGGCTATTACGAATACTAACTAACATGTTCTTTCTCAAGGTTATGGTCCAAGTTAATACCTAGGTAAGAAAAGTTAAGGGTAAGACGATGGAAATCTTATGGATAGCCTGCTGCTAAGTAGGAAAGTTAACAAATTCCAGGTTAAGCATGCCACTCGTAGACACACTAGACGATGTTCATATGACGTTTACACCGTTGCAAGTAAATCACCCCCTTCAGCTAACCGAAAAGGGTAATCATGTCGGGTAAGGAAGCTCTTCTGCTGCCCCCCGTCAACTCTGACTCTGATTGACCCCTCACATCTCAGACCTTACCACCGATTCTATATCAAAATGGCATGCAGAGCATGCCGCGCTCGAAAGATCAGATGTGACAGGGCGCGACCAACCTGTTCAAACTGCAGGCAACGAGCTAGCCACTGCACATACGCAGGAGAGAGACGCACAAAGCATTGGGTCGGCGCTGGTATCATTGACACGTCTGTGGCCGATCGATCCGACACGCAGATGTCTTACGAACCTATCGTCGTCCGACAGACTCGAGCGCCAACACCACCACCGTCATCAGTAGCCCCAGCTTCAACCTTGGCATCGGCTCAGCACCCACCTCATGAAGCATCTCAACATGCAGCCCTCTCCGATCTCGAGTTTACCTTCCTCAACGACTCGACATGGCAAGCTCCAGCTCCACAGGAACAGGCAGTACCTCCAGACAACAACAATAACGCCTCGTCGCATTGCCCTCAAATGGACCTCGACTCCATATCTGGCGTTTTCGCACAAGCTTCCCACAATACGGGTCAGGCTCTAAAAACTCCACCAGGCTCCAATTTGATTCAGGACGAGAACCTACTCGACAAGATACTTGGGGGCGGCGACAGAGAGTTCTTCAAGGACTCTGGTCCGGCTGTCTGGATGCGGGTCAGCGACGGAGATGAATACACGGGTCCCTCCTCCGGCATCGTCGCCATCTCGGACCACGGCCTCAAATGGGTCCGACGGAATGTGACCGACTCGGACGCTCTCTGCGAGACAATGCAGGAGATACGGGACGGAGTTTTGAACCATTTGCGACATCCTAACTGGATGAGCAAAGTAAACTCACTGTCATGTACAACACCCTCCAATCTTGATGATATTCCCCCGTCCGACATCCAAAGATACGTCGACGCGTACTTCTCAGATGTCCAAATACTCTTCCCCGTTCTCGATCGCTCAACGTTCCTCACTCAACTCTCCACATTGGGCACAAGCTCAGATAGTCAGTCATATTCGTGGATGGCCCTGCTCAACGCAGTCCTGGCTTGTGGCTGCCGCGCAGCACTCTCTGATGAGACGGCAGACGCTTTCAAGGCGTCGGGGTGCGAAGCGTGGAGATACTTCAAAAATGCCTTGTCATATGAGACGCGAATTGCCCACGTGTCCACAGATCTGTTAGGGGTACAGGCTGTAGCAGTCATGACCGTCTTTGCTCAGGGACTCTCGTGCCCGCAAAGGCTGGAATGGACGCTGTCCTCGATGGCATCTCGGCTAGCACAGGCCCTAGCCCTCCATCGGCATCCAGCCCCGGAATGGAATCTTTCGGAGGATGAGAAACAGGAGAGGAACCGGGTTTTCTGGGTGATATACTGTCTGGATAAAACGATCGCCTTGAGATCAGGTCGGCCGTCGGTGATATGCGACGACGACATCAGCTGCTGTTTTCCTCGTGGAGTTGAGGTCAACCAAAGAGGAGAGGATGCAATGCCTGTTGAGTCTCCGCCTAAACAATCTTCTTTCGACTTCTTCTTGTGCCTAACTAGGCTCGCACGCATCTGCGGGGATGTGTCGCGAAGACTTTACTCAGCCAACGCGTTGTACAAGCCCGCGTCCCAGCTTCTCAAGACGCTTGACCATATACTGCAGGACCTAGAGTCTTGGTTGCAGATGATTCCGGCCCTTCTTCTACCCGGAAAGCCCATGGTCCGGATGTCAGATAGATGCGGGCTAACGCGATGCCAGATCATTAGTCTCCAAACGTCTTATTACTACATATTGTGCGCCGCGTACCGACGCTTTATGCCTATGTTCACCGGCGAGGACAACAGTCTGGAGCACCTAGTTGATCGTAGATCGCATGTATCACACATCAGAGCCGCAAGGTGTATAGCCTTGCTCACCAAGCATCTTGACATAGAGAGCCACACACCCGCATGGTAGGTCTTCCAAGTCGGCGAGTTTGATGCCACCCTTATTGCGTCCTACTGTCTTTAGCTGAGCATCTGCTTCTTCCACATTCCGCTTGGTCTTGTTGCTATCCTTGACGGAATCGTCTCTAACTAGTTCTCGTCTCGACAGGCTGGTGTTTTACTATCCGTTGACGTCCTTGATCACCATCTTCGTACATACAGTATCGAACCCACCCAATGAGCTCACTGATAGAGACATTGCTCTGATGGAGATTCTGGTTGGGGTTTTTGGACGACTCGAGTATGTCACTGCCGGCCAGACTGCCTTCACCAAAACTACCGAGTTTGTTCGACTGGCTCGCCGCGTAATAGCTACATATCGAAGCAATGATGCAGGAAGCCACCGAAATAATACAAGCCCCACTGCATCTTATGCTTTTCACAATCCAATAACCAACACAGAGCGAGCGCTTCAAACCCGGATGGGTACAGAAGATGAGCAAGTAGAGAGATCGGAAAGTTATGCCGATGATCTCGCACACAATCATAGAAACAACCCAAGTCCCATGATGGGGACTAATTCCATGGCTAAAATCTTATCCCCAGAAGCAGGCCCACATGGGGGTGCACAGCGATCAGGGTCTGTCGTTAATAGCCACGGGATGGATGTGGCCACGATAAACCAGAATCAAGCTCTTGATAAAGAACTTCTATCCATCTTGGCACTTTCCCCTGACGATATGCATCCGTCACATTGGCTAAATGACTGGTTGTCGACGAGCTTAGGTAAGGATTGAAACGAGTTTATGTTCACGTTAACCAATCCGGTCGAGGGTAGTTACCCTACCCAAGACTTGTATGATCAGGGTTGCTCTAAAAGGCATGCGACCCGCGGCAATGGTAACTAAGGAATGAGGAGTCGAACATGTGTACTTTAATGCGTCATAATGTACTATGGAGCGATCAATCTGAGAATATAATGTAAAAGCAGCTGAGCCTACGTATCATGACGGCCGTTCAGTTTGTTAGACGAAGATAGTGGCGGTGATTCAATTCAAGTTATGCTCTTTGTCTCTGTTGCTATGAACCTTCTGCTCCCTCTTGAGACAATCCCATTCGTCGTGTACATGAACCCGAACCCGAACCCGAGGCCGGGGCCGAAACCAGAGCTTGAAGCCTGCACATCAAGTCTCTCCTCACATGCTTGCCAAATCTGGCATGGGTCGAGCCCCAATCTCACGGCGAATCTTGAGTCGACGGTCGTCCTCACCGTTTTTGAGGGCTGTAATCCACTCTTCGGGGTCAAAATCAGTACCGATTGGATTTTGGGCAAACTTGTCGCTTTTCATAAAGACAGTTGCCTCTTCGACCGTGTCGAAGTTATCTACCTGAGTCTCGAGCATGTTGCCATCAGGATCCTTGTAGTAGATGCTCGTCGTGGGGCCGTGGTTGACGGACCATACGGGGTTGAGCCCCCGGGCCTTGCGGTGGCGGTACGACCGCAATAGGTCAGCCATGGTATCAAAGGAGAAGGCAATGTGCTCCAGGCCACAGCTATAAGCGTTCTTGGGCTCCGAAGTTGGAATCCCAATGAGGGCGATGCGGTGGTGTTCCTCGTCGTAAGTGATAAAGGACAGTACATCGTCACCATGGGTGACAGTCCCGCCAAGAAACTTCACGTAGAAGTCCTCCATGGGTTTGAGGTTTCTAGTGCGAAGGACAACGTGGGCTAGCGATGCTGGGCTTAGCACCTTGGTGACCGGAGCATCGAAGTCAAGACTGTCTGAGTGCGGCATTTTGGAGTAGTTGGTGGAGAGCTGATAGATCGTTGATTCTAACCCGGGGACTGATCAAAATGGGAAGGGTTAGATATACTCGGCTGTAAATCTGTCATGGAGTGACTGACAACTCACTGCTCGGCAAGATAGCCTTATTTGATAACCCGCGCGAAGCCGAAGCCGTGCTAAGGTGCAGCGGGGTGGCGGCGTGATTAGACTACATTGCTAACTCAAGCCTAATGCATCTGTTTCCTCATGCTGTTGCACTGATAAAGAGCTTGCCCAGACTGGTCAGGTCCCTACTAGTTTACAGCATTCTATCCAAACAATCAACAAAAGCAACAATCCCTAACTCACAACCATGAGCTACGTTACTGAACACACAAGATGGCTATCTAACGAGATAAGCGAGGACGTTAAGGACCTTGTTGCTAGATACTTTGCACTTGCAGACTCTAGGGACTCGGACGCTGGTCATCGCATGGCGAACGAGATCTTCACTGAAAGTGCTACCGTCATTGGACCCAATGGAACGCTCAAGGGATTCAAAGGTCCTGTATTACTGTTTGGCCGCCCTAGTTTCACTGCCGCTGACCCTGACCACAGACATAGCAAGAAGTCGAGATAATGCCTGGTCTGCTGTAACGTTCAGGAGACATACCATTTCAGAGACTTTTGCAGCGCAAGGAGAATCTTCCGAACTGGTACTACTTGGTTCTGTGTATATGGAAGTAGTAAACGGGAAGAGTCTCGATTGCCCCTTTGCGAGTCGTGTCAAGGTTGAATGGCACGGGGATCAGCCTCGTTTTAGCTTTATAGAGCTATTCGCGGTAAGTCCCTCATCGATCGCGAATATATCCGCATCACTTCTTGCACTTCATAGCGCATGTTAACCTGGTGCAAACCTTAGAACAGCGCCCCCATTACAGCCATACTGGCCAAGTGATCGTTTGGGCACCCCTGGGCACGGCGAAGAGAAAGTCTGTTATTAGCATAGATACTAGGAAACAAAAGGTAGTATTTGGATTATGGAAGGGTAAACTTATCAACTAAGTTACATTGTATAAGCGTTATTTCCAAACGTTAGCACGGCTAAAAAGCTAAGTCTTTACATATATCTTCTCAGTATCTACTAGCTGTCAGGATTAAGAATCATAGCCTATTATTTAAGACTATTAGAATGTAAGCAGGTGGAAATATAGCTCTTACTAAATATAATATATACTTTCTTACCTTTACTATATTAGCAGTTTCTAAGAGGTTAAGTAAAGTAAGCTTTTACCTAAAATAGATATTATTAAGACTTTTTAAATTAGTATTACTTATAGTTTAATATTATAATTATAAATATTTCCTCTATAGGTTTAAAAAAGTTAAAACTAATTTTAAAAGTATTATTAAATTATTAGAAAATATAAATA
>JAJJWN010000181.1:0-153335 GCA_021655885.1 Fusarium abutilonis | reverse complement strand
GTCATAATGCCTGCTTGTGGATTACCCAAAACAAAGACAGTAGGATTTCAGCCTCGGTGGGCTAGACAGGACCTTTGATTTGGGATTGAAGAAGGGGAAGAAGCTTCAGTCAATAAGCTAAGCGCATGTGTGAAGGCGTATTTGAAGGATCCCCCCCCCCTTGGATAGAGTAGCCATTAGACGATCTTTAGTGTGTATGACTGTATGTACAGCTGAACTGACATTAGCGATATTCAGTGGTCTTCTTTCTTTGCCGGTTACGACGACTTTGTGATCAGCGTCATCTAGTCTCAAGGAGGACATCGTGAATAACACGCGGGTTGTTGACACCAAAGTGAGCATACCTTCATTCAACAGGCAATAGAATGTGGACAAACTCATAAGAGTCTGGTTGTAACATGCACAATATGTCTGCTGGACCCGTTCTAAGCCCTGGTATGTACAGTTAACGAAGCTAATATAGAACTGGCCCGAAGGCCTATTGCTATGGTTGATCGGTCGCGCAGAGGTAATTTGTATGACGCAGATGGTTGGGGAGTCCTTTAAGTCTGCCGCGATAGGCAGATGCGATTCGACACACAATAGCAGACATGAAGCGTGGAGCTGAGGGATGGTGCGGTGCTTTCCCAGGGGCCAGAGCATGCGGTGCCGTGCAAAAGCTTCTGAAAACCATCACATGGTGGTGACACATGAACGCTGTAAGAAGAAGGTCAGGGATCAGCAAGAAGAGCCCCAACGACACAGACCATTTCCCCCATAAAACGTAGCGGCCTTGCTGCGACCCTGGGCGAGATGAACATTTGGACGAAACAGTCCATGCGCGATCCAGTCCCATGTTGTTTTCTGTTGGTGCTAAAAAGCAACGAGTCACGAGAGAAAAGACTAAGGCATTCAGAGTCTATGATTCACAAGCGAGTCGCGCCGTAGCTCAGAGTTCCTAAGCCGTAATCCTTGAGATCGGTGATTACCTAGTGCAGGCTCAGGGAGCGGATTGTAGAGTGGTCGGCGGGAGTTGCTAAGGCGAGCTGAGCTGAGAGATTGGCTGAACATTCCGGCCCCCCTGTCGGGTGGACTACTATTGGCAACTTCCAGTAGCAAGCAAGCCGTCACACCAGCAAACCAGGGCAACTGAAGCAAAAATAACTGAGCCCGTCGAATGAAGTAGATCTTCAAGCTATCCCAATAGCCTAGCCTTTCTCGTCAAAGAATGTCCCGGTGCTGTCGGTTAAACGGACACAATCTATTGAGCCCAGACACATACAACGGCATGACGCAGCGCTAATCATTCTGTGACCGCAGCCATCCATAGCTTGCAACAAATTCCGGTGTCCGGCAAGCTGTGTCAAGTATGGAGTACGGTCGTAATTTACACGCATAATGGATCGGCTCGTATAACTACCAAGATGGAGGAACCACAGGCACTATCTGGTTGTTATTGAATGTATTGGCTGTATGCGGTAGACTCCAAGGACTCACAGGGGTTACTTGAAGTAAAAAGTTAAAGATCCATCGAGGCGGCACGCTTTCGTCCCTCTCCACCAATTTTTTTTTTTTTTAAAAAAATTGAATAAAATTAAAAAAATTCGCAGGGGACATGTCGTGTGGCACACAAAAACAGCCCTTGTTGGTGACTGATTCAGTGAACGATCAGGGCAGCTCAGAAACACCAACACTGGCACCCTTCAGGACCAAGGCTGTCTTTCATCAGTTCAACAGCTGATCCCTCTGCAACCCAACACTTCCATGATGGGCTACCGCGACCTTAGTAAGCGTAGGTCAGTGGCCATCTGGTAAGACGCCCAGACAGACAGCGTCTATGTAGTGCTATATTCAGAAGGACCAGCATGTGTTGTTGTGGTCAGCAATGGAGCCCCTTAGAGTGGATATCATCCCCGTAAAGAAAGAAACAGTCCAAGCGGATTTGCAGTGTTGTGTGAGTTGGACGGATCCTCTGGAGAGGGGCGACGAGATGAGACGAGGAAATTGTTGTCACAGCATCTTCAACAGGGGCTCCGGATATGTGCTTGAGGATGGACTATGGAACTGTCAACTGTCACCGCTTCTCCCTGTAGACAAGGGGCGAGTATAGTGTTGTCGTTATTATCATCATCGGTTTGTTTTGCCTTTCGTGATTGTTGTTCATACGCGGATGATCTGATACTTTGCCAACAAGCGTCTATGTAAACTGACTAGCCTCGTCTCAGGTCTTTGTGTACTTGGGATTCCATGTCAATGCTCCTCTTTGACCTGAAGGGCTTTGAACCATGCAGGCGTGCCTAGCATAGCTCGTGTTCCATAACCCGATAGAGAACTGTCTTTGTTTCGGGTTCGGAACTGAGTCGCTAGTCGACGTGGCAGGCTGTCAAAGAGCATGAGTCCCACTGTCAATAGTACCTAGTAGGCCTTGAAGCCTGAAGCCGTGCTGGTTCAGCACAAGACGGGGGGGCTTGAAAGACCAGCAGGACCCTGTGAAAGGACGTGATACAGTAGGTAGGCTTGGTACTTGTAGCACGAGCTGACCCTCCAATGCTTACCCAGGTTGGAAATCGCTTGTTAATTCCTCAGCCCCTAAGTGGAGGGAGGAGAATGGTACTTGGCGCTTGGCTGATGGGTGAGTTGACAACTGTCGACTTTGAGGCTTGTTGTGGTTGGGATATGTTGTTAAGTGCTGCGTTAGGTACCTAGATACTCTAATTAGGTAGGTTCCATGCCCGTGCCTGCCTTTCCACCATTGAACAGGCACAGCAGGCACCGCCTACCTAGGTAGTCACCCACGACTTCCACTTGCAGGCGCTCAGGCCGTCAGGCGTCACACTCGACTTATCTACCTGCCTGCAGTAGGTCTTAGGCTTCTCCCAGGGGTGCCTTAGTCGTTAGGCAAGTTCTGGGAACAGCTCCGACTAGTCGTCTCCATTCTCCCTGATCTGGCGGTCTTCATCATGCCAATCTTTGAGATGCCTAGCCCTGCAACAGTGCCCATCCTCTCGTCACCGATACCTTGACTTGCATAGCAAAACGCGCAACCGGCAATGTACCCAATACTCCCCGTCCACTACCTGTGTTTGGCGTTCTCGCCACCAGACCGACCACACCGCCCAGCGCCAGAGCTATTATTTGCTTGCTCTGTAATTAGTAAAGACGCACAATGTCGGCCAAGCGTATTACATATCAACAATGGAAGCACCCGCTCCCACCCTTCTTTTGTCCGGATGCGAGTTCCACACCTCGCGATTGAAGATGACCTTTCTGCTGGATTCCCTAGCGAGCTACGGATACTGTACCAACGTTCGATGGAGTTACGCTGCGCCATCATGCACTTGTTGACACCTCGTCTGATTGATCCAAATCTTGGCTACGTCTATGGCCCTGATGACCAAGACCTCGACGCCAGGATTACAGTACCTGCCTGCCAGTTCTCCATCATAATACAATACAATACAATACATCACGCAGAGCGTTTATTAATGACCATGTCAAGCACATTTGAGCCATGCCAACCGCTCATGCAGAAATCTGCCAGTCCTCAGAACCAAGATTGGGCGCAAGAACGTGCTCAGAGTATACGCATGTACTGTAATGCAAGCACCGAGATGCGGATACCGAACCGTTTTTACCGGTGCCCTACTTACACAGTACCTGTGAGATGAAGGTCACAAAACTCGTTGCAAACATCTGCCATCCCCAAGCGCTTGTCGATCAGATATCGTTGTTTCTCCTAGGGAAACGCCATCCTTTAGTCATACCCATGCCCTTATCCACTTAGAAGTTGCCATCGTACTTTGAGCCAAAAATGCTAATTCACCAAAGTGGTGATGCGCATCCGGCTTGGATGAGAGACTTGAGACCCTTCCCGAGTGGCACTTCGAGTAACAAGAAAATGTCCCATCCTTTAGCCTGGGCGCGACACTCCGTAGGGGGAGAAATAAAACACAGGACTGACTTGCACCATAATCCGCCGATCTTTGTCCATTGTTTTCTTTCCCCCAAGGGCTCCCTAGTCGTCCCCAAGCTCAGGCCCAGAGACGACGCATCTGCTTTGTGGCGCCGCATGCTGCAACCCTTGAGGCACCCCCTAAAGTGTCGTCTCCCTCCCCTGTGATGGGCCAGGCGGTACGTGGATATTGACTGAGACTGGCTGAGAATGCTCAAAGCCGCGTTTTATTACAACTCCATCCCGTGGATCCAATTCTTCTCCATCCCTTCCATTGCTCACTGCTCCACGTAAAGAGGCAGGGGTGACTTGTCTGCGTGCTACAGTAGGAGCCCAGACGACCCGATGATGTCCACTTCTTGAAGAGACTCACTCACAAACAAGCCAGGCTGGTTGTGCTCATGGGTCTGCAACGCAATCGCAGCCGCGGGAGGCCCCCATCTTTACAATCATCATCACCACCACCACCACCACCATCACCACCTTGTCGCCTGTTTTCTCGTTGCTCACTCTGTCGGTCAGTACCACGCCAAATTTAGCGTAATACCGACAGAATCGATGAAAACACCACCGATCCCCTTAGCCCACACGCCCTCGGATAGGTTTCGCCCAAACTTTAACATTTCCATGCCGCAGGCGTCGTCTTCATCCCCAGAACAGCGGCCTAATTCTCGCCCCGGCACTACTCTGTACTTCCCGCCCACATCTCACTGCCTGTGGGCTCCACCCGTTGAGACACCCCCCTGCCGGCCCGTATGACGCAGGCCATCCGCTCCGGCTGCCATGCAGCCATGCTAGCCATGCTAGAAACTGACAATCCTAACACAGGAACGAGAGCCAGTTCTGATGAGGAACCTAGCTGAGTACCCCGGCACGCCCAATGCTGATTCGATGCTTGCTGTAATTCCACGGTTTGCGGCCATCTGGTGATGCCAAACCGTGCTTCTTTATTGCTTGGTGCCTCCGCGTCCCACACCCAGATCCTTGGAGGGTTGATCTCGCTCAAACTGCTAGGCTCGATTTATCTTTCAAGCCATCGATTGCCCCATGTTTCGTTACTCCCTTGAACCCCCCTTGGGGATTGTACCTCCACTTCACGATACATAATCAAGTCGGGCCCTTCTCAAGTCTTTGAAAGTCTTCCGTATTATTCATTTACCAAGCACGGCCTCCATAAAGATACCGTCTTTTAATATCAACAACATCTCGTTATTGCTGTTGTTTCTTATATCACTCCACAACCTATCTACCTGGTTTATTCAAACATTTCAAGATGATGCACCCACTCTTTGGTGTGCAACCAGCAGGCTCTCTGCCCGTCACATATCCTCACGATGCTATGGCTCAAGACCACATACAACAAGTTGCTTCTTCTCAGACTTCGAGGAGGCTCTCACGAGGATCTAATGGACAGCGTTGTGGAGGTGCTATGAGAGTATCCAAACCCACAAGTGCCAGCAACAGTCCTCGTTCATCTGGTCTTATGGCTCGACGAAAGACTCTTATGAACGATGGTAACTCGCAACGACGACAGCAACAGATCATGGACCAACTATCGGCCTTCTGTGATGTTGAGCCACTGCAAACTGTTCAACGATCGTCGCGTCCCGTGAGCTGGCATCCAAGTTCTTATGGTCAACAGCCTCAGACTCACCCGCAACAACCTATGTATGGCTTGACCCCAAGTCATCCCTATACCGACCAACAGGATATGTACGGAAACTACGCCCATTACTCCCCTATGATGGCCTCGACTTCATGCGGCACTTCACCTCTGGCCTTTTCTCACCCTCCATTGCCGTACCAGCTCGCTAATAACATGGCATACAACCCATATCAGGGAACCACTATGCCCCAACACTCACCAGCTGCCTCTACGGGGATGGATGCCCCGCAGTTGGCCACAGCAACATCTGCACCTGCGCATGAGTCCACTTATAGCAATGGATGGGACTGGAACACCTTCATCATGCACGGATTTGGTTCGACGACGCCTCCTACGCCTGAAACTTTACCTCAAAGCCAGCTCTCACGACCTGCCGTGTCTGAGGATCTTCACTACCGGAGCCTGGAGGATCCTTCGGAAGAAGAGGGAGAAATTCTTGTCGGCATGGGTCTTTACGACGCTCCTGACAAGTATGATGAGGATCCTCAGCTCAACAACTACCGATCTACTATTTCATCTCTGCTTGGTTCATCTTTCAGAAGCCACGAACCTAGAGGCAAGGGGCTGAAGCTTGAGGAGACATGGGAACCTCCCAAGTCTGACGACGAGGAGGACGACAGCGAGGAAGAAGAGGATGACAGTGAGGAGAACTAGTCGACAAAGGAGTTGACTGCGATGCCGTGCATGAATAATGACATGAAACTTGTATCAATATGGTGTTATTGGGAGGCAGGAAAAGCCTGCTTTCGTTTTGTTTTTGGGGAAAGGAAACGTGGGAGTCTTAGAGACAACGGCAAGGTGCAAATGAGCATGGATACAAGCGATTGAATTTTTGTACATATAGAAGCTCACTATGGATACCCGTGCAAGGAAGCACAGATTAACACACTACAGGGGCGCAGGCAGCCGTGCAATGCTCGCTAAGCAAACATACCAATGAATAAAAGAATAGAGAAATAAAGAAACAAATGAAGAAACTTGGCTCAAATTCTATTACCCTGAAGTGAAGTTTGAAAGAACCTATGTATGGATGGTGATGCACGTCAGTGAAAGCATGAAGCTGATAGAGCCGGTTGTCTCATATAGAGTGCTGCTGACTCAAAGAAAAAACATAAAAAGAGCAGGCAGGCACAAGGGGTGGAATACAAGAGCCGCGTCTCTTTCCAACCTGATGTTGTCGTAGGTCAGCCGTATTAATCCCTGCTTGACATGTGGCATCTCTCTGGCCCGAGCTTTTGTACTTTAAGTTTTCGCAGTCTATTGGCTGAAATACTATCACATCTAAATTTAAAGCAACCCCTCCCCGCTCGTTGCCAGCCCTGCGTGGGCGTGCGCCCACCCTCCCCTCTTTCCCTCCTTCCCTCCTTCCTTACAATTACGTATCTAGTGGCTGTGGCATTTCGTGGCTGTACCCAGTGGCTGGTTGAGACCTTCGCTTAACGTTAGTGACTCGAGTCAACCCCGAGGGCCCCGCCAAGACAAGCCGAGAAAGTTCGTTCTTATGGTAGTGGATACTCGGCGAAAGAATGAGTCAATATTACTGGAATTCGAAGCCATGACAGAAAATGATATGATGTTGAAGGAAGACAAAGCAATCGTACGGACGGAATGGGCGGATGGGTCGTTAGCTACTGGGGAACCCTTTACCGGCTGGCTTAATACGCAGTTGATGAGAAACTCAAAACACCAGGGAGTCACACACTCTTCCGTGCGATTAAGACAAGCTGCTGATGAATGAGTATGAAAGTACTTTGAATGAAGATGAAGATGATCTGGATTCTGTTTCCTTATATTCATATGGGCTTACTCTAACCTTGTTGCTGTTTACTTCTACCTACCTACTTTGTAGAGATGTCTAAGATCCTCTACGAACACCAGGCATGCGGGATCCACAGGCAATAAGCCGGCGACGCTGCTATCAAAACATGCTTGAATGACGAAAAACAAAACAATTCTCAAAACTCTACAGAGTTTGCTCAATACAGCTACAATGGTTAGATCACCAAAAGTTCCATTGCCTTTTGCTTGAGTCGCAGCCTCTTCTAGCGAAAATGACAGCTTCTTGCGGTGGAAAATTTAGTATTCATTTCATCCCTAACAAAATCTTGAGCACAACGCAAATCATCGCAAAAGTCCTCAACTCACATGATCTACTACTTAACAAATACTGAAAACGCATACTATACGTATAAAATTTTTTTGTAAATCAACTGCATCAATGGTACAATACGTCTTTACACCATGGCGCGACCGCTACGAACTTTTGCTTGTGCGCGAGCAGATGTATACGGGTATCAACACCAACACCAACACCCATACTTCAGAACAGAAGCTAGGACAAGATGCCAACCAGATCCGCCTCGAGAACAAGGAGCAAACATGCCAAGTTGTAGACAACAAGGAAACTCAGATGAGGCAGCACCAAGCGGTTGCGCGAGTGTCGATGTGGATGCAGCGAGGAAACTGTCCTCACATGGTTGAGTCGACCGCACTCTTGATGGCCGCCATGTTGAGTGATCGGGAGGCAGCTGCTGGAGAGAATGCTGCCTCATCAGCGTATGCCATACGAGCAGCATATTCTGCCGCCTTTAGCCGGTGAGTTGTGTCATTCCAATAGCAAGGTATTGGACAGAGCTGATGTCGCTTCCCAGATTTGTTACCGGTCTTCTCGATGGTCACCAGGACAAGTTGCGCAAGCAGAGCATGTACTCAATCGCAAAGACCATTGGGTTGCCTGCTACCTTTGTTGAGCTGCGCCATCAATCTACGCACGAGCAGCTACCTTCGCTGGCCAAGCTGCGCACAGCGGCCAAGAAGGCGTTGCTGTGGATCTGGGACTACTACTGGAAGCATCTCAGCGAGGACAGCAGCGACCCGTGTCGAAAGGCGGTGCTGCGATATCTTGGAGAAGTGGACGAGGCAAAGCTGGGAGCGATATTCAACGAGTTTGAACGGTGGCCGAGAGATCGTGTGCTCAAGACAATCCAAGAGGTCCGAGACGGCTTGCTGGGGAACCAGGTTTTTCTCAAGTGCGCGCAATTGACACAGCGACTACAAGATGGTGACGAAGAGAAGAAGACAGCGGAACCTGGTACTATGGATACGACCATGAAGAATACTGAACTTGATGCTATCGATAGAGGAGAGGCAACAGATGCCGAGGAAGACTTTGGATGGTCACAGTTTGAAGGTTCCTGGAAGCCAAAGCCTATTGGGATTACTTTTTAGATTGGGAATCTTTTTGCACTACTTGATACCCCCCATAGAGCTGCTCCAGGTCTTTGATTCCAATCTAGATGAATTTGTTTGTGATATCAGGTTGGTATTTGACAAGCTGGCATATCACGTGCCGTCGCTCGCATCAGTAAACGTCATGATGCTGGTGTCATTATGGATACTACTGTACTGCATAGGTAAGATTACAAAGCCTCACATCCCATTCGGCATTGTCCCCTACATGCACCTTCAACCTGATTTCTAACGACAGACCTATGTATAGACTCGCGACGAGCAGATCGGTTCTCAAACAGAAAACTAGACTCTTATCTACTGCAGTAAGTCCAATATTATACCTGAATTAACCCAGAACCGGCCCCTCATTTACTCACATTTCGTAGCTTGTTGCATCCCGCGCCATGCATATCCAGTCGATTCCTATGTGTATGTTAAACTCTGTCGATGCATATTTCCAGAAAGGAACCGTTGCACATTCAATACTTGAACCAGACTGATTTAATAGGGGAGGGGAGCTCCAACAACTACGCATACTTGGTAGTTGACGACAAGTCTAAGGATGCCGTCATCATTGATCCCGCCAACCCTCCAGAGTATGTGAAACAATATCAAGCATTTTATCCAAGAATCCAGCTGACAGATAACTTACAGGGTCGCTCCGGTTCTCAAGGACGCTATCCAGGCGGGTAAGATCAACTTGACAGCCATCGTCAACACCCACCAGTGAGTATCGTGAGCACTCGTGTCCTGTGTAGCTCAGGCTAACCTTTACAGTCACTGGGATCATGCAGGTGGTAACAAGAAGCTGGTAAGCTTCCGACTGGGATCGATTTCTACAATTCCTCGCTAACTGTCAAGCTCGCCGAACTCGGTACTCCCAAGCTGGACATCATCGGCGGCAGAGATTGTGAGGGCGTGACAAAGACGCCAGGCCACGGCGAGACCTTTAAGCTGGGTGACATCACTTTCAAGGGCGTGCATACGCCGTGTCACACTCAGGACAGCATCTGTTTCTTTGCGGAAGATGGAAACGACAAGGCTGTATTCACTGGCGATACCCTCTTCATTGGCGGTAAGAGAGCCCAAGCGAACGAGCCTTTAATTTGTTACTTACAATGATTAGGCTGTGGAAGATTTTTCGAAGGAAACGCCCAGGAAATGCACGAAGCCTTGAACAAGCGCCTCGCAGCCCTGCCTGATGAGACTGTGGTATACGTATGTCATTGGCGTGGATTAGAACAGAACAAGTACTGACATTGATACAGCCCGGACATGAGTACACCAAGGCCAATGTCAAGTTCGCTGCATCGGTTTCCCAGCGCGACGCTGTGCAGAAGCTGCATTCCTTTGCCGAGAACAACAAGATCACGACCGGAAAGTTCACCATTGGAGACGAGAAGGTATGTAGACATCTACTACGATGATTCGTATGAAAGCTGACCGTGTGTAGGAACACAATGTGTTTATGAGGGTTGAAGTCCGTGAAAAATTCCTAGGCAATAGAAGGGTTATGAAGCTAACAGGATCAGGACCCTGATATTCAGAAGCAGACAGGCGAGACCGAGCCCGTAGCGGTCATGGCCAAGTTGCGTGATATGAAGAACAACTTCAAGTGAGTAAGTAATGAATACTCTTCCTAGATGGGAACTCAATTGACTGGTCTACAAGGCCCCCTGAGCCTAAGATGTAAGCCGCCTAGGCTTTTGGGTTGAAGTACGACTGGGGAAAAAGGCATGGTGATGAAGCATGGCGATAAAGCATGGTGAGGTGCATTTAGAGAGCGGTATCTTCAAAAGAACAATTGATTGATTGATTCAAGTTGAATACAACAACTTTTGGTATCTATATTGTGTCTCCATGGATCGCTAGGTGCCTGTCTCAAGACATTGGCATCGCTTGCTACCCGCTGGAACCACGCCGGTTTGAAGTTTTCCGACAAGGCTTTTTTTTATATTGCTTCACTGTCCACACTTGCTCGCTGTAGTAAATTCAAAGCGGCAAGCTCTAGCATTTTTAGAAGCGGATGTGTTTGAGGGATCGCGGTAATTGTCGGAACTGAAAAAGACAGCACCATGTCGGAATTCGACGAGTCGATCGATTTGTATCGCATCGTATTGGTATAGCAGGTGTAAACAAACCTTGAAGTCGTTCGCGCGATAATTTTCCAGGAGGAGCACGAGTGACTGTCGTTGACTACCAAAGTCCAAAGGGATTGTTGAAGAATATTCGAGGGAGATGGTTTGAAAGGGTAAAGAAAATTTAATTAAAGACCCTGTGGTGAAAAGGCCCGTACAGTACAAGCCGCTTCTAAAACGGCCCATTAGCACTGTCCGCCGCGCCGCGCCAAATCCACCGTCATGATCAAAGAATCCATCGTGACATCAACCATCAAGACTCGCATCGCAACAATCGTTTGTCTTACAAAAACGCAAATGGTATGCTCTAACCACCAGTTACTTTCCGCACTGAATAGAATGGGTTTACTAACATAATACCCTCAGCCTCCCAAGCGCAAAGCACCCGCCGCCAGCGGAACTGCCACGCCCAAGACGCGCCAGTCCAAACTCGCAAAGGAGCACAATGTTACAGCGCAAGAAGAGGGCGAGATACGGGAGGCCTTTAGTCTCTTTGCGGAACCCATGGATGGCGAGAAACATGGCGTTTTGCCCATTGACGATGTCAAGTCTGCGCTCATGTAAGTGCTTCATACGACCAAAATGGAAATTCCTTTGTAAGATGTAGCTGATGGCCATGGCTTGTGCATACAGAGCTCTCGGTGTCCCTCCATCATCACACGAAGAACTTAAAGAGTTCATCTCCATCCTCGATCCCGACAACGACGGCTACGCGACCTTGGAGCCCTTTTTCGCCATCTGCGCCCTCAAATTCCACACGAGAGAGCACGACTCTGATGCCCATCGCGCAGAAGTCGAGGAGGCCTTCCGGTTGTTTACAAACGGACAGGACGGTCCGATTACGCTAGCGCATCTCCGGCGTGTGGCAGCTGTGCTGAAGGAGGATGTCGACGAGGAACTGCTCAAGGATATGATTCTCGAGGCAAACGGCGGCGTGGGTGTCGCTAGGGGCGTGGGTGTCGAGGAGTTTGATGGAGTTATGAAGAGCGCTGGTGTCTGGAGGTGACGACCCGGCCTTGCGCATCTATACTACGATTTACGATGGAACGAACTATTATATGGCGTTATGGAGTTGATACCAGTTGGAGCGGCACCTCTGTAAGTACACCGGTTGCGATATCATGGTTAGCCAGGGTAAGGTGCATAAATTCCCTGGGACACAATGACGAGTATAAAGGATGCTAACTACCTGATAATAGGACATTGCAGGGAACAGACGGAAATTGGTACAAAGATTGGCCCCACGTTTTGCGTCGAAGCTTTTTTTTTTTTAGAGGGAACCTGAGCTGTCGATATTTTCGTCAGGAATAAGTGAAGAAACTATTTGTACATTCACGGGTTCTGACCCTCGACTCGACCGATTGAAGTGCTAAGGGGGGTTTCCAGGATTATCCGTATATATAAAATGCCACCTAATTCTGAAACGCCTTATCAGATGCATAGCCCGTCGGCGACAGGATGTGTGAGCTGATATCCACACTATATATGTATTGAAGAAGAAGAAATTAAAGGCCGTAACTTTCATAAATCATTGAGGAGAATCGACCGTCACCGCGGGCTTCTCAGCAGGAGCGTCACCTCCCTTGGCGGCCGCTAGCTTCTCTTCCTCACGTCGTCGGGAATCGAGAACGGCCTTGAGCTCCGGAGGAGGGTTGAAACCGGCGTGGTCCGAGTGTCTCTTGTAGTAGTAGGCGTCGGGTTTCGGGTGCATCTCGGCGGGAAGCTCTTCGAGGATACAGGCGGCGATGTTGTCGATCGAGCTCTTCTTGGAGGCGTCGCGGTGCCAGACGGTGATGAGGTGCGAGTTGAAGCGGACCGAGAGGCCGACGCCGCAGAGCTGATCCTCTGTAGGAAATGGCTGTTAGTGACTGTCAGTCTCTTGTCGGGATCAGAGCTCATACCGTCATCGAGAACACTCTGGAGCTTCTCGCCGATAGCCAGGAGCTGAACACGAGTCCAGACATCAGGGCCTAAACTCTTGGGGAATCGGAACGTCCAGCTACCGCCCAGGATATTGCGGCGATCTTCCCATACAGGCCGGAAGCCCGACTTGAATAGGTAGAGTGACTCGCGGACGCCGATGTTTGCAATAGGAGTATTATTGGCGTATCGCCAAAAGTCCTGGACCGACTCGATCTGGGTGCCGAGCTGCTCGAGCCCAGAGTGGTACTGATCACCACCTTCAGCACCCTCCTTGACCTGGCGGTCAAAGTAGACGTTCCAGTAATGCTGCGTCGGTAACGCGCGCATCGTCTTTAGGAAGTTTTGCTTGGCATCGCTTCGCTGGTCAGACGGCGAGTTTGGATCGGCTGGTTCCTGGGAGTCTGAGGCGCCGCGCATGAAGGGAGGTAGACGGGACATTTTTGGATGCTGGTAGTGAGAAAGGAAGCTAAAGACGAGGAAAAACAAATGTAGTAAGAATGTTTGATGTTGATGTTTGATGTTGGAGAAAGATGAGCAAGGAAGCGTTTGGGATATCGAGGTTGAAACTAGGTACTACTAACTCTTGTACCCTGTTCAAGGAGCTGTTAGTGATGAGGGAGGGGCACGTCAGTCAGATGCGGAATAGAACAGTTTTAGCACAGAGCAGCAACGGCCCTTTAATTTGTTACATATCTACCTAAGCCTCAACTTGGTTGTTGGGCACGCAATTATTACCGAGTAGGGAAGGATATGGGTAAGAAATACACACACGAGTCAAGTTGAGACGACTCACCGCCAGGTATATATGTAGGTATATGTATGTAGGTATATGTATGTAGGTACTATGTACTTCTTGATGGTTGAGTGAGTGCTTTGTTGCTAATGTTACAGAGTAGTTAGTAGGTGTCCAGGTAAGCAAGCTATGGTGGGGCTTGACAAAGCTAGGGATGATCTATCAGAACAGTACGGAGGAGTAGAGGCAGTTGTTACGGGTCAATACTATAAAAAGCTGAAACATATATAGATAAAGGGAGACAATATGCTGCTACATTAACGGCTAGAAATGTATATACTACTGCACACAATAACTTGAGACAACCAACGCAACGTGGACTAACATGGCATAGCATGACATGACATGACACGACATGACTGCGGGGTTATGTAGACAGCGAATAGGAATGGTCAGATACAATTCATATGCTTCAATTGGTAATGAGCCATCATGAGTTGAGTTGTTAGGCCAACTAATCAATGACCTTCAAACCGGTTCTGAACAGCGAAATCTACTCACTCACCAAAAGTAAAACAGCGAGCTAGCGAATTACCCACTAGCACAGTTACCAATAGCCCTGTCAAGACTGAAACTGAAGTGGGTTGATGTCTGTCTGCACTTGGTCGTCACCGTCGTACTGCGTGCGTATGCATATAGAGCAAGGGGTTGGTTAACCAATCAGGTGAATACCCTCAATGAAACTATTCTTGGTATATCATAGATGAATGAGAAATGAGAACCAAAGTTGTATATCAAAGTTATGTATGTAATTTATCATCCAGCAAACCTACATAAGATATTCCTTCATTCTTCATTCTTCATTCTTCATTTCAATCCAGTCGTTTAGTTTAGTCCAGTCTTTCAAACCAAAACCAACGCTCCAAAACACCTTGCTCCAACAATGAATGCTAGCTAATTTCGTGTTCCAATATCTTCTTCCATCTTTACCTCATTTTACAAGTTCTCCCTCATGCCCAGTGGCATTCTAGCACTGTCCTCATCCTTGAACCTCGTCAAATCTCCTCCAATCAACTTCCTCAGGTTGCCCATGTCCTGGAGGTATCGCTGCATCTCCTCCTGCAAGTCATCCTCGTCGCCGTACGCCGTACTCTCTGAATCATACTGATCATCGTCTTCGCCGTATTCGGACGTGTTCTCTTTGTCCTGCTCATCGACCTCGCCGTCTGGCTTGACAGCAACAGGAGGAATGGGGTTTTTGAGGCTTTCGATGGCGAGCTTTAGGTGGAGCTTCAAAGCCTCATTCTCTGTCTGAAGCTTCTTGATCTTGCTTTCTGCTACCATGCTGCGCTCCTCCATCATGCGCTGCATAGAATTGACATGGTTCTGGTACTCCTCCAGCTTCTCTTCAGCTTCCTTGGCGTTCTTTTCTCGCTGCCTCGAGTCGGAAACGGAAAGTTGCAAGACACGAATTTCTTCCGCCATGGCAGCAATTTGGGCGTCTCGTTCGGCTGTCGAGATCTGGTCTTGGTTGACAACGGCTCTGGTGCGAATCCGCTTGGCCTGGTCGGCGTATCGTAGTGTTGAGAGAGTCTCCTCGTAGTCAGAGGGAGCGATACAGGCAATCATGGCTGTCTTGCTGTTGCCGCCTAATGAGTCCTTGAGAAGCCATGTGAGGATCGAGTCTCGATAGGGGACGACATCTTTTCGTTTGCCGCCTCTCAATGCCTTCGGGTCTGCCAGAGCAGCAATTACTCGTCCGAGAGTGGTCAGGGACTTGTTGATGTTGCTACCTTCACGTAATCGTGCGCCAGTGGCCTCAGTGGCTTTCGCCCTCTCACTTCCAGCCAAATCTACCAGTCGAATACGAGAGCTTCGCTCCGTCGTCTCATCAGTCTCCATGTCGTGGTGAATCTGCTTGAGCATGATTGTGAAGACGGCGTGACTTCGACTACTGGTGTCGTTCATCTTGGTGCTGGCTGTGGTACGAGATGCATCGCCCAGCTTCATGTAACGCAGAATCTCGTTAATATTTCGCACGGGCACTTCGGTGAGATCCTTGACGTATGGGCCTTCAGTGGGAGACTCGCGAATCTTGAGATAGTTGGGCGCCTTGTGCGGCTGAGGGAGGACGAGCAGGTCTCGAACATGTTCGTTGTAGACCTCAAAGTAGGAAACGCGGACGTTGTAGGCGACGTTTGAGTTCTCGCTGTGAGCAGCGTCAATGCGCTCAAAGAGATCCTCACAGGTACGAGGAATCAGACCGGGTTGGTCGGGAGTGCCCATCATGGTATAACTCTTTCCAGAACCAGTCTGACCGTAAGCAAAGATACATGTATGGTAGCCTTCAAAGTTGTGGTCGAGAAAGTCCTCGCCGAGACTGTTGTAGACGTCCTCTTGAGTGGCATAGTGTTTGTCGCTGGTGTCATGGCTCCAGAATGAATTGTCAAAGGTGAATTTCTTTTCCTCAATAACTTTTCGGGTCTTGAGCTTTGCGGCGACCGGGTCCTGATCGTCTGGTGCGTATAGAGTAGTAAGTTGGGTGATGGGGTCCATATCAATGAGACATTTTGCCTGGCGTTCAAGTTCTGTCGACAAGATTAGTTTTCTGTAAATTCAGTGGTATCAAGACTATTCTGATACTTACCTCTCTTGAGAAAGGCTCTCACTCGAACAACTACCTTGACATTCCCTCCGCCGTCCATTCTAGCGGGAAAAGAAGACGTCTCATCGCGAGATCGTAGTGAAGGTGTTGAAGCTGAAGAATGAACTCGACCCTCATAGAACGAGGACGAAGGTGAAGCAGCACCAGGCATAAGTCGAGGATCCAAAGCCATTGTTAGCAGAATTTGATTAACGTCGTTGATGCTGTCGTGAAGTCGTTGTCGAAGAATAGTCCACATCCCGTTTCCTTCCTTAATTTGTTTACTATCGTCATGCGCGTTGCTAGGGTGAGTTACAGGGGACCCTTGTCTTGTTCCTTCCAACTTTGACTGGGGCCAAGTGACCCCGTCTTTGTGCCAGAAGCACTAAGCCAGAAGTAGATTAGGGAAAGCGACGTATCTTTCCATCTGTGTGTGGCTTGTCATCAGAGACACGAGCTCCAGCCACTTTTGCTTGGCTGGACTACGCTAAGTTACAATCTTCGCGACTGCTCAAGATTTAGACTCTTCTTCCTTCACAACCCTCAGACACTCGTCGCATTTTAATTGCAACCCTCTTTTTCGAGTAAAATCACGTTGCGATCACTCGCGTAATTTTCTGAGAATTTTTCTGACCTCTTACCCATCCTCAATTCCTCTCTTCGCTACCTCATAAAGCATCATGGCGCGCACCAAAGACGACTTCGACGCGTCAAAGGGCGACACGTCGCCTCACATTCCCAAGTCTTCTGCTGGCGTTACAAAGAACAGTGCCGAAGCTCCTGTCAAGCGCGGTCGAGGAAGACCTCCCAAGGGTTCTGCCAAGATCGAAAAGAAGCCCTACGTTCCCACTGGTCGTCCTCGCGGTCGTCCTAAGGGCTCCGGAACTAAGGGTACAGCTCCGGCGAAGCCCCAGACGACTGCTACAGAGACTAGCGATGCTACCCCCAGGAGACGCGGACGGCCTCGCAAGACAGTTGAAGCTCCCGCTTCTACAACACCCAAGAAGCGTGGCAGAAAGCCTAAGAATATTGCCAAGGATGCCTCCGAAGATGAAAAGCTCGACGATGCTGAGCCTGGTAAAACCTCACTTTACTCTATCTGATTGAGTAACGTACTAACGAAGTGGTGGCAGCCGAGCTAGAAAGTGACAAAGACGTGCCCGCTGCTGACGACGCAGACGATTCCCCTGCCAAGGATGAGGTTAGTCCCTTCCCATGGCTATCGAATCTCAAGAAACTGTTTCGCTGATCACCTACCTAGGAGCAGGACGAGGACTCTGAATAAAAATTCGTTAGAAATCAAGGACGTCTGAGGCCATCGATATAAAGATTTGCACATGTACTCGTGAAACAATAGGGTCGGTTTGGGTTTGCTTTGCGGTGCTAGGTAATATGAATATTTGGGGATTGGCTTTATGAAATTATTGGAATTTTCCACTGCAGGAGTTGTACAAATATCAATAGCACATTATCAGGGATCAGGGAAAAGCAGGCCCTTTCCTATTGACTATGACTTTTGAGTGTCATACCTTCTTCCACGTCTCGTACTCTTCAGCCAGATGCCCCTTTAGCTTTTGGAACTGGTTCCCAAAGTTACTCCCACATCTCCAGCACTTCATATCCCACCGCAGATACGCTTCCTCTCTTGTATTCCTGCGCGGATCGTCGGCCGCAAGCGGGAAATCATCCAGGTCGACTAGAAACGGCGTGTTAAATGAGTTGTAGTGCTTGCGATGTCTCAGCGCCTCCGAGTACATATCCCTCGATAGGACGTGCACATGCAAGTGTTTCATGCTCGGCACCGCATGTACTCCAGCTTTGATTTCGGCGGCCCAGTTCCGGCCCTGGGGGAGCTCTCCGCTCTTGTCCGGCTCCGCGTCTCCATCGAGCACGGCTTGTCGCTTTGCATCGCCCTCGCTGTGTGTGCCAAGACGGCGCTGCAGCTCCTTTGCGGCGAGGGCCTTGAGGCGTTCTGTCTCGGCTTTTACGCTGGCGAGAAAATCTGAATCGTCGAGGGCTTGAAAGGGGTGCAAGAGGTTATGCTCTGGTGAGCGAGGGAGGAGGAGTGTGTGGATAGTGGCCTTTGGATAGCGGTCGTTTATGGCTACAAAGAGGTCATTGTGATAGATGACGCGTGAGGATGGATACGAAGCTGGATCCTCGAGGTATGCGCCTAGACCCATGCGATCTTTAAAGGGGTTTCCGCTACGGGATGGACGAGTTGAAGTGGTTGATGGGGGTGTTTTTCTCTTTGGAGCCATGAGCTCTGTGACTATCATGTGCGAGGATGAGTGAGTGAGTGAGTATAGAGTAAATGGGTTGATGTTTGCTCACATGCATTGCGATTTTTCGTTTTTGGTGGTTCTTCACCGTGGATTTCTTCTTTCGTGATGGCCTCCTCCTCTGGTTCTGAGCTTTGATGGGCCATAGTTATTGTTGTCACTCTATGTAATTGTATGTTGTGAGTGCTGGTGTTGAAGAGAAGTTACCATGATAGGATGCCCCGCGGTGGAGTCAGTCACCTACTATATATCTATGCTCAACCTCAATCACTCACTACATTACTCAAAAATCACTATGCTATCTTTTCTAATCAGAGACAGCGCCAAGGGTAAGGTTACTTACAAACACAAAAGTGATTACCTTATCGACTTAAGCAACTTACAAGCATTGGAATTATTCCTTTGAGTCAATACGAGCATTGAGACGCGCCGTGATATTGATGGGTTTATTCAACTAGTTATCATTCAGGTTCCAGGCCGACACTGCTCTCTCAGTTATCATCATATAGCCTATGTACGTCGAACAACAACGCACACTGTAAGATCATTATACCTAATGCTTTTACTCTCATTTGTCATGCAACTCATACCTAACCAATGTCTATTCAACCATCCCATCTAAGCATCCAATCCATCAAGCTCAATCATCTTCCTAACCAACGTGACAACCTCGTCATCCTTGACACTCATCTCTGGGTCCTCAACCTTCTTCGCAATCAGCTCATCAACCATTCCTCTCAATCTCGCCAACAAAACACCAATGCGTGCCCATCCCCTTAGCCGCAACCATCCGTCCACCAACAGACCTCGGCCTAGAGTATCGAGTTCAATGGGGCCTGAGAATAAGAGGAGTGTGTATGCGTTGAAAGCTGCATGATGAAGTCAGTTTCAGACTACTCTATGGGTAGGAGTGAGGGAAAGAGGAAATGGGAGAGGGGCATACGTACGTGTCAAATCCCTGATAAAAACCTTGCTCGTCGAGATGAGGCTAAAGTATGTCATGTACGCAGCATTGCCCGAGAAACCCTGGCTTCCAAATAGCGTGCTACTGGGATGAACAAACACTCGCCCGTTCTCCTGGTTAAAGTACTTGATAGATCTCGCCTCGGGATCTAGCTCTACAGCACCAGATACAGAGCTGGCAAACTTCTTGTCAGGGTATTGAATGCGAGCAATCTGCGGCGTAAAGGCCGCTGCAACCAACGCCCTCAACAGCTGGGGACTGTCAAAGCTGGTTCCATGGGCGTGAGCCTCGCTGGACGCCTCAGAAGGCGCTACAATGCTAATTTCTCCGAGGGCTGTATAATACTGTGCCCGTGTGTTGGAGATATCGGACAAACCTTGGAAGTTGAGAAAGTTCTCTTCGCACCAAGATCGGACTTGGCGCTGAGGCATGCGGTCCTGCATCATGGAATCCCACTGCTGGAAGGCTTGAAGATCGGTCAAAAGATCGCCGTCGCCACTGTAAAACCTCATACGAGCCTCCTTTGCTTCATCTCTCTTCTCTTGCGGAGATATAAACGGGCTTCGAGTACTCAGAATTGCGGCAATAGTCACGCAGTCGTCTAGGCAGCCAAAGATGGCACCAAACACCATCAGCTTACCGCATCGTAGATCAGCAGGCAACATTGCTAACTGCTGGCCCATAGCGGTTAACTCATCACCATCGAGTGCACCCATGCGTCGTAGGAGCTTCATAGCCCCGTCGATGGCAGTCGCATCAGGAGGTGTGGGAGACCTCCCAAGGAATCCAGCAACATCCTTCATACCCATGGCACGAACGGAAAGACACAGTTGCTCCAAAGGCACACGCCGAATCTCTGGCTCTGGTCTTTCAGGCATTTGCTGCTCAAGGTTCTGTGTATAGAGCTTGTAGCATCTGCCCTCTTGAACTCGACCAGCTCGACCACGCCGCTGTTTGCAGGCGGCACGTGATGCCCATGTTTCTTCGAGCTTTCGCATATTGTTCTGGGCATCAAAGCTAGTTTCCTTGACCTTTCCGCTATCAATTACCACGACAATGTCATCAATGGTAATGGATGTCTCGGCGACATTGGTCGCGACCACGACTTTCCGCTTTCCGGGTGGAGGGCTAGCAAACACTCTCTTCTGTTCACGTGTCTCGAGGGATGCATGGAGCGGTAATACATGAAGAGAACTGATTGCTCTCAGTGCGCGACAAGATTGGTTGATCTCGCCAACTCCAGGGAGAAAGATCAGAATACCACCAGACTTCTTCTCATACGACAGCTCAAAATCAATGGCCTTCACAGTCTCCATGAGCAGGTTGTAATTGATGCGGTGCCCAAGCTTCTGGATGACTTTACCCAAGGCCTCTCCGCTGATGAATTCAGAGTCGGAGTTCTCAACGCCATATGCTGTCATTCGGATCACGTCGTCCAGATAGTACTCGTCTACTGGGAACGTTCGGCCTGCAATTTCAACCGTCCCCACGCTGAGTCCCTCTGAGGCAAAGTAGTTCTTGAAGGTCGCCGCATCAAGCGTAGCAGACATGAGAACAAGCTTCAACATGTCCTTTTTGGCTTTCATCACTTCGCGGATCAGGTTAAGTAAGAAGTCAGTATCAAGACTTCGCTCGTGAACCTCATCAATCACCACATGGCTAACATCAGCCAAAGATGCCACCACATCTTCCACCCGGCCTCCTGAGGTCTGTAGGCGTCTGAGCAAAACACCAGTTGTGACAAATGTGATCTTGGTATCCTTGGACTTCTTAGATTCACCACGAATGGTGTATCCCACCTCTTCGCCAACTCGCGAGCATCTCTCTTCCGCCACACGATCCGCAAGTCCAAGGGCTGAGATTCGTCGTGGCTGTGTGACAATCATGTTTGCGCAGCCGCCTAGTCCTTGTGCATATAGATCATCCAAGATGAACTGCATAGACTGTGTTGACTTACCTGAACCTGTCTCTCCGCTGATGATGGTGACATGGTTGCTTCGAACGGTGCCAATGATGGCCTCGCGCATTTGCCACGCAGGCAGCTTCTGACGCTTAGAGATCATATCCTTCAAGGAAGACGACTCCTGTTTTCGAAGCCATTGCTCCCGGTCCTTTTCATCTTTGATCCACTTGATCAACTTGGGAGCACGAGCAGGTCGTCTGTTCTTTGCGATAGCCGCAACAGGTTTGTACTCAGCAGCGGCTGAGGAAACCGCAGAAATGTCCACAAGCTTTACAGGGTCTTCAATGATGCCGTTGATGTTTTGCTGAATCCAGTCCATAGCCAGATATATCTTCATCGGCTCATCGCGCAATGACTCCTCAGCATACTCGAGGGCTTTTCGGATGATGCTGAGCTTGATATAAGAGGGAATGTTGGCCACGATTGATAATATCAGGCTCGCAGGATAAGTAGCCGGCCTTCGAACTTGTAAAGACGCCTCGACGAGTTGTTGCCCATTTTTGACAGAATCCAGCTTGATGCGGATGACATTATCGCCTTCACGCTCGAATCCGTCCCCGTACATGGCCTCAAGGCTTCCAACCTCTTCTTCCCATTGCTCCTCGGGTGAACCAAGGTCCAAGAAGTCAGAATCATCGGATGATTTGGAGTCACTTGGAAAAAGTAAGTTTTGCAATGTCTCAGCAGCCTTATCCTCATCGCCACCTTGTTCATCTAGCACTCTCGTAGCCAACTCAAGAGAATACCCTGACTGGGCGAGCCGCTTGATGATGCCCTCTCTTCGCAGATTTGTAGCTCCCACTGATACGCCAGCAGCATAACTTTCAGGAAGAGCCCATCTGGGAAGGTCGTCTTCGGGAACGTGGATGAGTAGCCACTCGAGAGTCTCCTCTCGATCTTTGCAATACTCCACCGCCTCTTCCACATGACTTTTCCGAAAACTGAGCTTACTGAGTTCAGCAACAATAGCTTCCTTTTGCGGTTTGGACATCTGAACGTCGTTGGGATTCCATTTGACACCAGTCCGTAGTAGAGTCTCGAGCTGCGCTCTTGTCTTTTTGCCCATTTCGACCTTAGGCGCAGTGCTCCATCCCTTCATGATGTTTGACGATCGGCCGTCTCCTTTTCCAGTATTGCTCATAAGGACCAGTCCGGATGCACCAGGCATAGCAGCAGCCTTTGCTTTGGCAGCTTCGATTTCCTTCCTTTTTTTATCTGCCGCAGCTTTGGCCTCTTGACGCTCCTGAAGTGCCTTGAACGGGTCCGGCTCATACATCCAAGCTTTCCCTTCCTTCACGTCTTGTGTCTTGAGTGCCTGGAAATCTTTCCATAGTGATTTGTGTTCAGGTGGAAGAACAGTGTGTTTGTTCTGCATGCTACAGACTCTAAAGAGAGCGTATGTTGCCGCAGCATGCTTGGCCTCGATGGCTGTAGACCGCGTAATCAAATGCTTATGGCTTGCTGGAATCTTGAAAGGGTCGAGTCTGGTGGTTTGCTGTGTCTTGGGATCCCTTGCGCTTAGTGTAACCCAGACTGAGAAACCTTCGGGGGTCTTTTTGGTGTCATAGTCGGGTCTTTCCCACCGTTGCTTCTGACAATACTCGCTAAGCAAGTTGACTGGGAGCTTTCCCGTCCATGAGGAGCCGCCGATGAGCTGCTTCACTGTAGGCTTGGGAGGGCCTGAAGATGGTGCTGCTTCAGGAGTTGAAGTGCCACCTTTCTGTCCTTTCTTGCCCTTGCCTTGATCCTTAGGCGCAGTAGAGGGCATGGGGTCAGAAAGATCTATACCGGCACTGGCCTTTCCTTTTCCCTTTTTGACCATGATGAAGACGGATGGTTTGTCGCCGTGGAGTTGATGTTGTAGAATGAATATTGTGTAGGTCGGATTGGCGATTAATTGGTGGAGCTCTACACACAACGCAGTAGCCAACCTTGTATCGAGTTTGATGGATTTAACCAAGTAGTGGCTTAAAAGTGCCCGATCGGGGAGTAACATTGGCTTTGTTTTCTCCATGTACCGAATTTTGGAGTATCTTTCATGGTTATTTTAGTGCTCTGTTGCCAGGAGTTTGGTATTCAAGAACCATCATATTATTGCTTGGGCAGAACCACTGGTTAGGATTCTGATAGAGCGCACTGTAAGCCTCATGCTATTGCTGTATATTTGCACAGTGCAAGAATAAACACAAAACGCAAAACGTCTTACCCCACCATAATTCAGATCGTGATTAACGATAGGTACTGTAACTAGGTAGGTAGTTATATGTATGTGACTCGCCATTATTATTCAAGTGATTTTCAAGCGTGGATGTTAAGAATTTCAGTACATAGCTTCCTTCACCAGACATTCAATCAACAGTCACAACAGATCATAGTTGAGGAGCAAGGACACTTTGTACTTCTTTTTTATTCACTACGGTTGGTTATTTTGAACCAGATTCACCACCACTTGGCAGTAAATCACCCGTAATTTCGAGCTTCACCATCTCAGAAGCCCTGATGCACTAGCATGGGATTCTTCAAAGCACGCGTTCTCGATAGACGCTGCTTTGCACTTCAGCGGTAGTCCTGCGCAAGTCACATGTGCCTGAACACCACCCCATGATGCCTTGCGTACACACGTAAACTCGCCAACGCCTGCAGCTTCTCTTACACTCCTGGCCGAGAAGCTCAACGCCTCCGCAGACTCCGCTCTCGCCTCACTCTTTCACTCTCAGGCTGGAGCTTTCAAGCTACCATAGGGCCTGTAAATTGCGGGGATGATGTTTCCCTGGCATAAACCTTCCAGATACATTAAAAAGACGCGGTAGGGTTGTGATATCATGGGGATGGGGGATAAACGACAGTCGGGTAGAACTGTTCTGGGGATGGGGTGTTATGATGGTGCTATGTCTTATAGGGGTTCTGGATTGCTCCACGTTTTGGATATCCTGTCCGAGATTTTCAACCCAAATGAACGAGGTTTTTACATGTCCATGGCATCACTGCCCTTGGCAAAGTCAAAGCCTCCTGAGGGGGCAGCGCCGTTGGTACCGAAGCCGAAAGTGCCGTTGGGGCCAGCGGGTTGCTGGGCCATACCCTCATCCGCGTTCTCCTCGTCGTCAGAAAAGTACTTCTCAATGATGTTGTAGGCCTTCATGTAAATCTCCTCGTTGGCGTTGTTCTGGCAGTCGTGAATCTTCTCCATGCCACCGCACTCCTCGATGAAGAGGGCATATCGGTTGATAGAGTCACCGCCCTCACCAGCGGCCTGCTTGTCGAGGTCGCCAATCTTGAGGATGTTCTCAAGACCGTCCAAGGCGACTTGAATGATCTTGTTGTCAGGGCAGCCGAGCAGATCGCACAGGGGCTTGATGCAGCCCTGGGCAACCAAGTAACGAATCTGCTCTGGCTTCTGCAGACCACCAGAAGTGGCATTGCTGATAGCCCAGCAAGCCTCCTTACGGGTCTTGAGGTCACCATTCTGCAGAAGATGGATCAGAGGGGGGACGATGTTGGCATCGATAACAGCCTGGATCTGAGAAGAGTTTCCGGCAGTGATGTTGGAGATGGTCCAGCAAGCCTCCTTGCGAATGCCATCCTTAGTCGAGCTGAGGAGAGAAAGTAGGCAGGGCAGTGCACCGCAGTTGATGATAACCTGGGTCTGGACGTCGTCACCCGTGACAATGTTACCAACGGAACGCAGGGCGGGGGTTTGCACGGAGGTGGAAGCGTGCATGAGCAGCTCCACAAGTCGGCGAGGGATGCCAGCCTCAATAACGGCCTGGATCTTGTCGTTGGATCCATCAGACAGGTAGGAGATAGCCCAGCAGGCATCAATCAGGACCTCGTCGTCAAGAGAGTAAACTAGCTTGGAGAGAACGGGGAGAGCGGGGGCAATCTAGTAGTGTCAGCTTGCGTTCGCATTGTCCGATACATGTCAACTTACAGTGGTCCAGTCAGGCTGAGGAGTCTTGCCACGGCAGAAGTTGCTAAGGGTCCAAGTAGCATTGCGGAGCATGCTCAACTTGCGGCTGTCGCCGAGAAGGTTAAGAAGAGGCTTGAGGGCGCCACAGCTGAGAACATAGTCACGACAGTGAGGGCTGTCGCCAGCAATGTTGCCGAGAGCCCAGACGGCCTGTTCCCGCACATCGGGCTCAGGGCTAGCAAGAAGCTCGACGAAGATTGGGACAGCACCAGCCTCGATGACGACTTGGGTCTGGGTGGCGGAACCGGAGGCAATGTTGGTCAGGGCCCAAGCAGCCTCGAACTGAACGAGGGTGTGAGGGGATCGCAGGAACTCGACGAAGCGGCTAACGACACCGGTCTTGATGACCTCCTCGATTGGGGGGTTGCGCTCCTTGGAAAGGAGTTTTCGGAACTTGGTAGTGGCTTGGATCTGCGAATCGATCTGGTCTGAGAAGACGCCTTGAACCATCTGGGGAAGGTCCTCGTTCAGCTACAAGCAGGGGTTAGCAAAGTCTATCAAGAGATATACAGCAAGGGTTGTGCCATTCGCAGGCATCCCAGAGACGTTAGAGCCACAGAGCGAGACGTGAGCGTCACTGCGATAGTTGTCGGCTCTTGCTCAAGTCTGCCGACATAATGTGGGGTTATGAGATGTGAGTATTTTCCCCCACATCACAGGCGGGAGGAACGGGGCGAAACGAGGGCGACAAGTTTTGCGCAACAGCAGGCAAAGCCAGCAACTTCAAAATGACACAAAGACTGAAGAAAAGAAAGGTACGTACCTGAGACTCGGTAGGAGCGGACTCATCATCGCTATCGGGGGCGGCACCGAGAGAGGCGCCAGGACGGTTCTCACCGGTTCCAATACCTCGTCGCTTGGCCAAGTTCTCCTCACGCTTAGCCTTTCGAATCTCGACTTGCTGCTCCTCACGACGGCGACGGAGCTCTTCAGGCTTGAAGGTGTTCTTGGCCTTGAACTGAGTACGGCGATGCTCGGGGATGTATCGCTCAGCCATGGTGACTGCTATTGTTTTGATGCGAGGGGGGCGTTGGTAGGTAAACAGCAGTAAATTATTGGTGCGGGGGGCAGCACGAGTGGGAAAAGTTGTAGAGAAGAGAGCTCAGCGTCTAGTAGCAAAAGCTGGCTCTAGCAGTTAGAGAGTATCTCGAAGGAGAGAGAGAAGATGTGAAGAGGGAAAAAAAGAGAAAGGTTTGTTGTTGATGTAAGATGGAGAAAAAGAAGTCTTGGTTTGGTCTGGTCGGCCGGGGACTAGGAGGGCGTTGAAATGATTGACCCAGCAGGCGAGTCTTTCTTTGGGAGACAGTGATTCTGCTAAGGCAGCTAAGCCTAAAAAGAAGCCACTACCGCCTGTGCCAAAATAAGGGCCCCAGTCGAGGTGATTTCAGCCTCAGGCATCAATGATATATAGTAACTTCAGTTGGATATGTCGTGCAATTAGACAGAAAGAAACTCGTTGCTGAAGTGGATTCTTATGAGGAAGAAGGGTCCTTTTTTTTCTATCCACTTATGAAGAAGGTAAACAAAGCAACGACGAGCATTTGGTCAAGTAACATGCTTGATAGTAGGCACTTTGAGTACCTATTACTGCAACAGTTATGTACTTATAACGAAGATCAACTCTCCTTAACCATAATTCGTCTTGTCTGACTGATCACCAAAACTGACTCTTCTTTGCCTGAACCTAAAAAATTTGATTCCCAGGCTCTCTGACATGTAAGTTCGCCACGATGTGGTGCAAATTTCAATCACATGTAAGAGCACGTGCCCTCGCGATGCAACTTGGAGGGGGAGACCTCTTAACGCGTCCAGGCCTTCTCTATCAATCGCGTCTCACAGGCCTTTTCTTTACCATGCAGCGTCACGTCCAAACTACTTGAACACTTAACGCGATCGCGTAAATCGATAACTCATTAAGAACTGTTCTCCTTTCTTGACCATTTCACTTATGACGCGGGGCTTGCTTCGCTGTTTCTCCATCACCTTCAAATGTCAGCGCTGTCAACGCTTCCAGGATTCGTCTCAATTCGTGACATCCTGAACGGTAAAGTCCAAGCTCATGCCTTCGTCAATGTAATCGGTCTCGTTGTTGATTTTTGTGTCCCCATTAAAACGAAGGGTACAGGTAAGAAACTCCTTCACTGGCCTGTCTTCTTCACTAACACATCCAGACTGGAAATGCCAAATGCGACTTTACGACTCTTCCATTGAAGATGATTATTCAGTCTCCCTCAACATTTTCCGCCCACAAAGCGAAATGCCACAAGCAGGCTGTGGCGATGTTGTGCTCGTCCGCCAAGTCAAGGTAAATCTTGGCTGGGTCTCTCCTGGCGCAGAACTTGTACTGACTATTGCAAAAGGTTCAACAGTTCGGAATAGATTTGTACTCACTCTTAACCCATAGATCAACTATGATCTCAATTTATGAGGCCTCGAAAATCCCCAAACCTCCGGGCGAAGCCTCGTGTGCTCTTCGCTCTCCCAGCAGTCGCAAGGATATCCGTCCCAATGACAAGACAAATACGTTCGTTTCTAAGATGTATCACACCATCAACAGAGATCGCCTACCTGATCAAGTTGACTTTGAGAGCATGGTGATGACCTCGGCCAACGTCAGGGAAAAGTTCAGCCTGCTGGAAGACGTCAAAGAGGGGCAGTTCTGTGATATAGTTGTTCAAGTGGTTAGGCCGCCTCACGATGCAGGCAATAACGTGACTTTATGGGTTAGCGACTACACGGAGAACTCATTATTTTACCCCTTCAAGTTCAACACCGAAACTCTTGGGCGAGACGGTGACCCATATGGCTACACTGACAAGTTTACCGTACCTGCTGCGACAGCCTACTGGCCAGGACCTTATGGGAAAAGATGCATGCAAATCAGTTGCTGGGAATCACACGCAACCACAATTCGAGAAAACAAAATTGCACGCTCTACATGGGTCATAATTCGAAACTTGCAAATCAAATTGGGTCATAATGGTGCCAATTTGGAAGGATATTTAAGAGAAGACCGCAGTGCTTTTGGACCAAAGATTGGTATCCAGCCGCTGGACTCAACAGGCGATTCTGAAAACATCGATCCGCGTGTAAAAGAGGCGTTACGAAGAAAGCGAGACTATGAGCGATTAAGAAAACACCAGCTCAAAGATCTGACAGAAGCTAGCAAAGCAGGACAGAAACGAAAGGCCGGCTTAGCATCTGATGCTGAGCCAAAAAAACAAAACTCTAAAGCGAGACGAAAGGCAGGCCGGAAATTAAAACAAGCCCAAGCTCGCGCCAATGAACAAGAAGAGGAAGACACAATTCATGTGGCAAACTTGAACCCACAAGGTATGTATGTGTCCAGGGTTGATCATCACAATTGCTAACGATATTCTCAGTGAAATGCGAAAACCAAGACAAGCGCCTCAATGCTCTCTCTGAAATAACGAACTTTGTGCAACACGAAACGACCATCGACGGACAAACTGTGAAACTTCAGCTACCCTTCGTAAACCTCAACTACCGCACCAGTGTTCGAGTTGTTGACTTTTCCCCATCAAAGCTCGTGGATTTTGCCCGCCCACTAAAGCCCTCAGAATTCGATTCTATTTCGGACGACGGCGAGGAATCGGTATCAGGCAGTGGTTCCGAAGATGACGACGAACAGACAGGTCAGACAACGATAGAAGACTTCGCCAAGAAGAGGAAATGGGAATGGCGCTTCTTCTTGGAACTCGAGGACGCCACGGTCTCTGATAAGCAGGAAAAGCGAAAGGTTTGGGTAGCAGTGGACAATCATGCTGCCCAGTGTCTCGTCACTCTCGATGCGTCCAACTTGAGAGGTGATGAAGAAACACTGACCAAGCTTCGCGAAAAGATGTTTCTCCTATGGGGAAACTTGGAAGAGAAGAAAGAAGCCGCCCAAGAAGCAGCAAGAAAGGGACAGCCCCCCTGCGACAGCGATGATGAAGACCAGGAACGTTCTGAAAGCGCAGGATCAGGCAAAACACAATTGACGAATCGCCCGTTTTCATGCTGCATCCAACAATACGGCATCAAGGTTGCCGAACCAGACCCTGCAAAGGCCAACGCAGGGGAAGGAAAACGATGGCAGAGAATGTTTCGCCTCTTTGGCACAATGATTGCAGGCTAGCGTGTATGAAAATTATTGTCGGGATAGAAAAACTGCAAGGGAACGGTGTTTTGACCTAAGGGGAGTCAAGATGGCGTTTACATGTTGGTGCGCTCATGCACAATTCCGTGTTTAAGGACAAAACACAACGATGACATAGGCGCAAGTGACTTTGATAATGCAATGGCAATAATATTTACATAAGCAATCGTTGGACGCCTCTTTAGGCCTCCGTCGCATACCCAGACTCCAACATGTAAGTCCAAAGCAACAGGACTACATACACAGAAAAGAAAAAGGAATTGGCTGAAATGTCTCAAGGCGCAGCCCGTAGTCACCTAAAAGAGCAAGTAGAACAACAGAGATTCCCGCCAAGCAATGAAATAGTATGTATCCACCATGTACATATGCGAGGTCAGCCTCAGCATGTTTTAGTCCCCAATAACTTCATCGTCTGATTCGTGAGCTAGTCGTTCTGCTTCTTCGTCTTCATTTTCGTCATCGTCCTCGATCGGATCTTCCTCCAAGAGACCCTTCCGGCGGAGATCCTCCCGTGAGCCCTCCTCAGGGGGTGGCGTATCATCAAAGATGTCATCCTCGTCCTCGGGTACGACGATGGCTTCACTAAGTTGTGCCTTTTGGGGCTTGGCAGAGGTCGCGGGGTGCGCGCTGGCAAGCTTCTTCCTTGTTCGCTCGGCAAGCTTCTCTTCGTCTAAGTAGGTGATGACTTCTTTGAAGTTGTGGCCGAGTTTGTTCTGGTTGCGGAGTAGACGCCGCCGTAGCTTGCCTGCTTGGGAGCCTCGGTTGTCTACAAGACGTGCTGTGATGACGAGGACGTACTTCGCCGTGAGTTCGCAAAGGGCTTTCTCGGCCTTGAGTTCGGCGGCGAATCGCTCTTCCTCGGAAAGACTCTCATCTTCATCTTCATCCTCTTCATCCTCGTCGTCGGCCATGGGGTCTTCGTCCTCGGCTGGTTCGTTTAACGTCTTGTCCTTCTTTGCCTTCTTGGCATACTGTCGCTCAGCACCGTCAAAAATGGCAATCAACTCGCCAACGAGGCCTGGCTCAATTTCTTGAATCAAAGTCTTGTATTTATCGCCTTCTGTGGACTGTGATGCAGAGCTTGACGATGGACGAAGCCGCTCAATCGTTGGTCGCAGGGTTGCAAAGGTGAGGTGAAGGTCGCAAAGGCTTCCAGTCGCGAACAATCGCAGCTGGTCTATGGCGGCGCGTGATGAAAGTGTTTCGATGAGGTGTCTGCGGAAGGTCTGGCGAAGAAGTGATAGGCGATCAAGTTCGGCGTCTGCGATACTGCCGCCTGTTGATGAGAGAAGATTGGAGTATGCACGGATCTTCCACATAAAGTAGAACTGGCAGGCTTTGATAGCAAACGACACCACCTCATCCTCGAGGTCATCGATATCCTGGTCATCTAGAGGTTCGTACTTGCCCCGGTGGACAATGTTGGCTAGGATCTGAATCACAGGTGTCGCTGTTGATTCAGAGGAACCCCCCTCGGCTTCCAGGACATCGATACAATCCGAAATACTCGCCAGCTTGCTGATCTTGAGCAGGACAGTTGATAGTTCTCTGAGAGGCGATTCTGCTAGGTTGCCTCTCGACGAAAGCTCACAGGTCTTGTCGAAGTTGTGCAGAGCTGTAATGACATTCTCCCACAAGGTTGAGAGCTTGCTGTCTGTCAGTTCTTCCAATTCTCCATACTGTCGTGAATGCAGTAGTGCAGTCTTTGCTTCAGACAAAACTCTCTTATCATCGTGTCTGTTAAACTGTGTGACGATCTCATCGAGCAATTTCTCGTATTTGTTCGCATCTTGTCGTAATTGCCGGAAAAGTTCGAGATTGAGAAAGTGTGCCAGGCGAAGAACAATCGCTGCTGTGTCTGGCTCTGCTCCAAACTTGCTGAGGAGCTCGGGAATGACGGTGACCAGTTCTGCCGCAGTTTCCTCAGGGCTGATGCTTACATCTTCCTCTTTCTCTCTAGCTGAGTGATGCTTCTTCTTTGCCCTGTCATGTTCACTTGGATGCGCCAAGCTCGACTTCACTGCCGAGCCCAAGACATCCAAAAGTATTGACTCTTCGGCAGGAGTGGGAGCAACCGCCTTCTTGAAGGCGACTATTGTGTTGTTGCCCTTGGATTTTGATTTTGAACTGGTAGTATGATCAAACAGAAGATACTGGGCCAAGACAGTCCACCGCTTGATCTCATCGACCTTGTCGTAGAGGACCTGAGAAGCCAGAGAGATTCTTGTGTCTGGGACAACTGACTCCAAGAGATCCACAGCAACATCTAGGCCTAAGATTTGGCCACTTTGATGCTTGTCCTCAATCTGGTTATCGTAGATAGCGAGAGTTTCGGCCAGGCACTTCAAATCAACCCAGTCAAAGCGAGGCTCGTCAAGAGGAGGGGGGGGTTCGTCATTCGCGCTAGGTATCTCTTCCCTGATGTCCGAGGCGCCGAGTTCATTCACCTTTTCGTTAATAGCGCCCTTGATGCAAGCTACAAAGAACCCCACAACTGCCTTTCGGATTCGAAGCTCATTGTCAAAAATAAGCTTGCCAATGGCATCGATCTCTTCAGCTTCAAGCAAGTCTTGATCGCGAAGAACGTCAATGACGCCGATGGCGGCTACACGAACAGAAATATCCAAGTCTTTACAAGCCATCTCGACTAGACGTGGGCGGAATCGGTCGATGAAATGGCCAAGTTGGGATGCGTCTCTTTTAAAGACCCTGGTGAGCTGCTTCAGAACCTCATGCCGAGTGGGTGCGTTGGTATCCGACAGCATCCAGCCAAGATAGCGAAGGTAGCCAGGCTCTAGAAAAATAGTCGGCAAGGATATGATCCAGTTTCCAAGTGCTTCCACACACTCGGTCCTAATCTTGGGGTCGACATCGCGGTAACGGTGAACAAAAACAGTGTCGAAAAAGGACTGGATCGCCTCGGTACAGACTTTGCGGTTGTTGTTGGTCTTTTCCACATCGCGCTGTGTTCCAGCTGTCGATTTGCCCTTGGCATTTGGATGGCTGAGTCTGTAGTCAAGTTTGTTGGCAACCGTGACCAGTCCGGTTTGGACTGATAAGGAGATGGTGGTCGCAGTATGGCGGAAAGGTCGGAGCGATGAGGAGGACATGCTAGCCAACCATGCGTGAAGGTTGTCAATCAGACTTTCGTCTTTGTACATGAAGCTGCCCTCGTGCATAGCCAAGACGAGGTCTTGGAAGAAGGCGATGAGTATGTCTCGGAAGGATCGCGTATGCTTGGTTCTGGAAATGAGAGGATAGTCGGTGATTTGTTGCTGCGATATTGTCAGCCTCCCTTTCTACTCGACAGCTACGGTGCAACACTACCTCTTGATACACGCTCTGAAGATCTGCCAGCCTGCCAGTGATGTTTTCTGGATCTCGAACATCATCTTCTGTGATGAGTTGGTCACAGCCGGCGGACTGTAAGATGCAATTCACCAGATCCGTAAGGGCCGCAGCTTCGTCATTTTGGTAGTTCTTCAGCCATTCTCCAGCTATTGATTTGGTAGATTCACCACTTTTTCCGAACAGATCAGCTAATTCACGTCAGTAAACAAGGTAGAAAGCGCGTAGGAGCGAGAATGCGCCTACCATAGAGCCCGACCCCATTCTTAACCACATCATCAATGCGGACGGTCTTCTTTGGTCTGCTTGGGAGGCTTTTGGCGGCGTGGGTAGTTCGTGCAGGTCGCAGGGGTTGCGATCCGTTGATCTTTGGTTTTTTGGAAGAAGGCTTCTTTGCGCGACTTGTTTGCGACGCCTTCTTTCTGGAGCGCGGGGCGGGATGGTCCTCATCGCTTTCGTTGTCGGGCTCATCGCTCATCTCCTGATCCGAACCAGGCGCTTCGTTTTCAGCATTCTCTTGCTCATCGTCATCATCGTCATCGTCATCATCCTGGTCGCCTCGTTTGCGCTTCGAGTTTGTGGATTGAGATGTAGCTTCAGGTGTGAATTTAGCTGGCGCACGCACGACGCGTCCCGATCGTCGACGCGTTGTAGCATCGGGGTCGGGAGTTGGGCTCGCGTTGTTGTCCATGGTTTCTCTCAAAGGCGGTCGCGAAATTGGCATTGGATATATCAAGGCTTGGTATAAAGAACCCTCGGGGCGAGGGCGTCAGTGGTGTTTCTGACCACTTTGGCGCGTCGAATGTCGCGTGGAGTAGAGTTGAGTAATAGGTGAATGGAGACGGTGATGACGGCGCAAACTATTGTGGAAGGTGGGTGGGTGGTGCCTGTTTCCTTTACCACGGGTGAACGTCGGAGACAGGGGATCGCCTGAAGCTTCCTTTCTAACCTAGGAGGTGACACAAAAGTCGACTCTGTAGATAAGGTATCCACTGAAAGGGCATTCATTATAAGTAGGCAGGTACTGATCTAAGTATTTTTATTTACACTTGTGATTTCATAACTACCTTAATGTTTGAGAAATGTTTAGAGTTTACAAGGCTACTGTATAATTATTAGATTCTGATTCATGCCATTCTACAATACTAACTAAGTACCTACCTAACTCAAGGCAGGTATAAAAAGGCACTTTGTCTGGTTTATTATGTCATCCTCAGTCACATTCTCAGCTTCAAGTGGGTCATCTGCCACTTCTCAACCAACAGCTTCGTCTCTGTTATCTAATAGAGACCCTGACCTTGATCGTGTTCCCTGTCCCTCAATCGTAACAGGCCACGGCACTTGAGTAATGATCGTGCATCAACATGGAGACGTTGTTTCTTACTTACTGTCTTTACCCATAAAACTATCTTTGTTTAAAACCTGACTTTTCCCTTCACTCTTTCATTATTATCATTGTCATAAAATACTTTGATAATGAACTCACCCTTTCCTCCGTCTTCCTCATCTCCTGGCGATGGCCGCGTCGTCGTTGGCCTGCTTCCTGCAGGTGAAAGCGCTCTAGAGACAATGACCTACCAATATCCATTAAAGTTGATATCACCAGCTCCTTCATCAAGTCAACCGAGCACCCTAGTGTTCCTATTATCTTATGGGGGAGGTCTTGTTGCTGGCGACGGCGTCAATCTGTCTGTTCACGTCAAGCCGCAGGCCAAGCTCAGTATTACTACCCAAGGTCACACAAAGGTCTTCAAGTCGCCGTCAACAGACGTCATTACAACCCAAAACTTGGACGTAACTGTCGACGACGATGCTGCCATGTGCCTTCTCCCGGACCCTGTTCAGCCATTCGAAGATAGCGTGTACGCCCAAAAGCAGATATTCAAGCTTAAGAGTCAAGCTTCACTCTGTCTCTTAGACTGGGTCACTCAAGGACGCGTGGCCCGCGGAGAGAACTGGAGTTTCAGAAAATGGTCAGGGCGCAACGAAATATGGCTGCAAAACCCGGAAGGAACAGATGCCGACAGACTTCTGGTTCGAGATTCGATCATCCTGTCCAGAGAAGCAAGCAAATCCGTTGGTCGAACATTGCCGGAAATGATGCAGCATATGGCCATATCTGGAACCCTCATACTACGAGGAGCCAAGACGAAATCTTTAGGGGAATTCTTTCAGACCGAGTTTGCCGCGCTTCCCCGCATCGGGGCTAGGGATTTCCGGTCTCCAGAAGCCATGGCGCAGGATAACGCAAACATATCTGATCATGAGTTTTGGCGGTCACAGAGATTAGAAAAGGAGGAAGAAGGCGGTGTGTTGTGGTCTGCAGCCAACGTTCGAGGGTGCGTGGTCGTCAAGTTTGGGGCCAAGACGGTAGAAGCTGGAAGACATTGGATTGGATCAATGATCATCCAAGAAGGAAGCATCGCCTCAGAGTTTGGCGAGAAGGCATTGATGTGCCTTCGATAAGACGGAACGTTTATTACATCTAACCAAAGACTATGGTTTTCTGCCCATTCAGCCATTTTCAGGAATACATCGGCGTCCGTTTAGACGATCGATCTATTGCGATATAGTACGAGTCACTTCTGGTTCATCACATTTCGAATCATATACACTACATACGGCAAATGAAAGAGGCAACATTGCAAACAAAAAGGCATGCCCAACTGCGTCGCTACATAACCGCTACGCTCACAGCAGTGGTTGTAGCTGCTGACGAATCGCTGTTCATCTTAGCCACTGCTTTGGCTTGCCACAGTTTCAGCATGGCCAGAACCGCGACGTTCGCCCAATCTGGTCCCATTTGTCCCGAGCTCCAGGACCCACGAAACAGAACCATCCAGAAGAAAATTTGCGGTTGAACTTTGCCGGTTGACTGAATACGGCAAAATTTTCTCGTCCATCGCCCTGGCGTATCAGCCTGAAGCCCTTGCCTGCATCTCTGCCTAGAATGCCACCGATTTCATATCCCTCGACAGCCATAAGCTTGCCCATTGCTATACAGACTGCCTTGCCAGCTTGTAGAGCCGCAGAAAGAGGCTGGACGTCCTGCAGGTCGTCCGCAGCCTATGCCTGAAACGAAACCAGCTCCAGTCCATGCGGGTTCTGGGCTATTACAAGAGCCATAGGAAGAAGATAGCCTCCCCGAAGGCTCACTACATCCTGAGCTAGAAACAAAGCCAGCACCAGTCCAGACAGGCTCGGAACTCCTACATGTGGATCCAGCAGCGCCCATGATGACAGTCGTTATTGTATGTTTGAGGATTGACAGATGAGGTGTGAGCTTGATCAGCATAGATTGTTATCCTCATGATACAGCACAACCAAAGGGCTCAGATAAGACGAGTTTATATAGATAAATCCTCGTAACCCTCCTCCTTCTTAATGTCTTGTTTGCTACATGTAAGTGAAATTATGGCTGAAGCTAAGATCAAATGCTGGCCAATCAAATCTCAGTCGCACTTCCTAATTAGGAACTATATTGCGCTTCTGATCGGACGCGCCATCTCTGCTTATGCTATTCCTTGAACATGGATGCTTTCTTTATTGCCTGGAATGGATAGGGCTGACACTTGAGGTTCAGCTCACATCATTCTAGTGAGTACGCGAAGGCGGTTGGTCTATTCGAGGAGGGTGGAATATTAAACGTGTCATACAGCAGTCAGATTCGATTAATACATCTCTTTATAAGGGGCAACGAGCAGACAGCATTAACTTACAAGAAGCTCCAATTTATGTATGTTAGATTTATATTTTCTCTTATTGACACCCTTGTGTCATTAGCACCTAGTAATGGCATGCTGTATATGTAGATGGCGATTAATTGTTGATGGGCCTAACCTTGAAAGGAAAAATCATTCCTGTAGGCGGTGAGCATGCGACGATGGCAGAAACTGGTCCCCCACCATGCCTGCCCCCCACTTTCTCACTTTGGCATGCGAGACCCTGACCAAATTTTTTGTAAGCTTCATCCGAGAAATGACGAGCAATTGCCAACGACAGTTACCGCCCATTTTGCTATCAATTCACCCTCAGGCCGTTCAGTAATAATAGGATATGAATCGCGGGAGGGCATCGGCCCGGGGCACCCGGAGAGGCGCTGCCGCCGCGAATACACGAGCAAGCGGCGAGAGCAGCGCAGGCCCCTCGACCACCTCAGCAACTACCGGTGCCGTCTCAGGCAGTGCGACTCCAGCTCCTCGAGGTCTACCAAGCACAATGGCTCGTGGAGGTGCCACGACCCGAGCGACAAGAGGTCCTGGAGCTAGTCGCTTTAGACCCAAGAACGTCCGTCGAGATGAGGCGGAACGAGATAGCTTGGCTCGGCAGGAGGAGCAAAAAGCCAATGAGAGGGCAGCAGACGAGCGCAAAGCTCGAGGACGCTCGCGGTTCAGGAGCAAAAGGAGTCGCGGCGATACTATGGGCAGGGGTGGTTTTGGTCGAGTAATCTCTGGAGCCAGCGGGCCTTTCTCTTCTGGCGCAGCAGGTAAGCCAAAGGGGGATACTCTAGCGCACTAAAAATTCACTGACAGATATAGGATCTGGCGGACGAGGAGGTGGAGGCTGGTTCGGTGGCGGCGGCAGCGGAGGAGGTGCTGGCGGTGGCGGCTTCGGACGAGGTTTCAAGTCAGACTCTCAACCCGGCTTTGCTCAGGCGGCACGATACCACGAAGCTCGAATCAATGCGGATAAGCTCCATGTTCATACACCCGACGAGGATCTCGATAGCGAAGATGAGGCCATGATGGAGGCGCTCAATGCTCGAGCTGTCAGCGTGCTTCCAATGGGTATATATCGACGAGAGCACAAGGATGAGGGTGTTATCGTGGCCACCACAGCAGAATTGGAGGCCGCAGAAAATGCTCAGACCCCTCCTCCTCTTCCTTCGGCAGCCAAAGAGGAAGAAAGCCTCTGGGTGGACGGCGACGCAGGGGAGCCGCAGCCAATCGACGAAAACACAGAAGACGGTGGCATCTGGGACAATGACCCAAAGCCTCCAGTCATCAAAAAGGAACCAGGCCTCGATGATTCGATGGATCTGGATATTGAAACGAAGCCGGATACAGAAGAGAAGGACAAGCAGCCAGCCGAGACACCGAGACCACAGACTAAGAAGCCAAACCAAGACTCGGAAGAGCAGATGATCCAAGCAGATTTGGAGATTCTCGCCAACGAACTTGGCGCTGTCGAGATTGCAGAAGGTGGAGAGGACAAAACTGAAGACACCAGCAACAAGGACGGCCGCATGTACCTATTCCAGTTCCCTCCCGTTCTACCTCCTCTCAAGCAGGTCGCTCAGCCCAAACCTGTTAACAAAGTCAAGCCCGAACCCGGTGAAGGCGAGGATAATGTTCTCGAATCAACACCAGCCGCAGCCGACGCGGACCCTGTGGACCTCACCCAAGACGCCAACGCTTCAGGCTTCAACGTACCTGGATTTGAAGACCCAGAACAAAAAGCCGGTTTCATGTCAAGCTTGTTATCATCAGGCGGTATGGTCGGCCAACTCAAGGTGCGCAAATCAGGCCGTGTAGAAATGGACTGGGGTGGTAGCACCATGGAGCTGAGCCCCGCTGCCGGCATGAACTTTTTGACAACAGCCGTCATCATCGAGGAGAACGACGAAAAGCCCCGACCAGGTGTTATTGGGGGCGAGAGTATTGGCATGGGCAAGATCATGGGTCGCTTCGTCCTCGCGCCAAGGTGGGATGAGGAGGAGGAATGGGAGGTCTCATCTGAAGATCTCAGGATAGAATGATGTCAAGCATTGTAGCGCGTGGGCCTTCAACATCATGCGATTAACTAGACGGATATGCTTCAGCCAGTGGTCTAGCGAGGAGCAATCTGCCAAAAACAAAGAAAGATACCCAAACTATCACCAAGTATTTCGCATTCACACTCTATTCCATGTTATTTAAGAACGCACGATCTCTTTCGGCAATCAAGAAGCCGATACAGATACATTTCAATCAATGGCTGCAAAAACCAAGGACTGAGGGAGTACCTCAGACGGGGTGCCAAAGTTAATATCCCAATTGCTAAGCTTGTAGCTATAGAACTGCTGGATTATCTTGAATACATAGAAATTGGGAACCACTCGAGTTTTGCTAAATGCGCCGGCTCGTAACCCTTTTGAACAACCTCTCCTTTACAGGTCAAATGAAACTTAGTAAACCGGATTGATGCTGATGTCCTGTTTTCATATGCTCTAAACCCACCCTTTTTTTTAAACACCTTTAACCGCCTGTTTACCTCCCATGCAAATAAACTTCCCAGTAAGAATACTCAATGCTGTGTCGACAGAGAAAGAAATTGGCCGTATCTGGTCCCGCCGTCCATGATAGATATCATAAGCCCGTTCCTTCTGGATCTCCACCAATACTGTGACGTCCGAGATCTTGACTTTGTGCCTCAAGGTCATGGATTTGATCATAGGAGTTCGAAGCAGAGCAGTCTATGTGGCTTTGATAAGGCGACAGGGGCACAGATTTGTTACTTTGTATCACCAATGTCTCACTCTTGACAATGTCTTCTTGGCTCGGTGAAAGAGGATCATCAGATAGTCGTTGGGAACATAGGTTATTGATGTCGTTCAGATTGGGTCGAGTATTTGTACCGCTTTTAGGCTCAACGTTGGTTAGAGAGACGTCGTTGGGACCGAAGCCTGGCATGATCCTAACCCCAGACTTGGAGCGTTTTACGTGGGACCGCGCAGCAGCAGAGTAACCTGTACCATAAGTGTTTTCGGTCGACTCGAAGCCTTTGATCTTCATGGCGCGCAAGAGCGGTCGAATGGTAGCTAGACTGGATGCGACAATGGCGACGCCAGGTTCTATCAGCGTCCAGACCATGGCATTAGTTCCAGCAACTGGTAAAAAGAAAAGTCAGCAGAGAGCATATCAAACACTTGGAGCCACTAACAAAGAATATCGTGGGTGTCGGTAAGGTCGGCAAGAAATCGTAGGCGGATAAGGGTTGCAAGACTGGCACTTGATGATATGTTAAAGATGACATTCAAGAGACAGAAAATTCTACTTACAATATTCCAAGACCCAGAATAATAATGACAGTTACCTTGGCCTGCTTGGTCATTTTGACTGACCATAGCATTGGTATCGGCAGAAGAGCCTGTGAATGATGAGCACCTTGCATAAAACTGAATAGGGCGCAAGATCTTCACTTACATAGAGCCAGTCAGACAAAACCGTCATGACACTAATAGCGTAAGCAGCTGCAATAATCTGATCTGCAGAGACGCAATGACCATCTGTGATTCTAAAGTCCCATTGCATCTCGACTGGATTACATTGGAATAGGTTCCAGAAGAAGAGAACAATACTCCAGATGCCAACAATGACTAGGCTGACACGAATAATCCAAGTGTAAACTGATTTGACAGAGATCCGCAGGAGAAAGATGCCAATGCTGAGCTTAATGAACATCATATCAAGAATGTAAGTGGCTGTAGCCAAAGCTTGCCACTATACTAGGTCAGTACTCATATAAGCATATATGTTAGGATGAGGGCATCTACTTACCATGAGCGCCCGTACTTTGACCTCATCTGGTACAACAGCATCGTTGTGTTTCCCCAGTCCTGTTTGAACACCTTGCAAGATGAAGGCGCATGATAGTGTAAATATGATCTATCTGTCATGAGCGTCGCTGAACAGGAAGTAGAATGAAGCTTGAAAAACTCACCTGGGCAATGAGCATAAGCCAATCGTCGAGTTGTTGGCATTCCGTTAAGAAGACTCTTGTGTAAGTGCGCAGCCCGACAGAGAACCAGCTCAGGGCCATGAGACTGGCCGAGGTTGCAATCAAAGCACTCCCATTCTCCTCGTTGAGGTCGATGTGATCATTAGAAGCCATGGCGCTCCAGCGTCACGAGAAGTTGACAGGTTCGAGCATGGCCCAGCTTTTGAAGATCAAGGAAAGATCAGATGAGTGAAGAGAAGAAGAACAAGTCAAGACTAAAGGCACGGGTAGCAAATGATGGGAGTGTACTGGAGGAGCCCATCTGGTATTACACCTGTCCAACACGAATAAATGCAAACTAGGGTCTTTACATCACAACCCGTAAGAGGGGCCAATTTGAGGTTGTTTTACATGTTACATAGGTACAATACACCAGAATGCAAGGTACCAGGACTGCCATCAACGAAGAGAGCAGGTAATTGCGTACGCATGTAAAGGTGGTGGTGTTATCTGGGGACCCTGGTGTGCATTGTGCACTGTACCTTGCCGCCTTCAAGACCTTTTGAGGCATGCTTCTAACCTGGTTCTGCAGAGAGCCGAGGCTAGCGAGATACTTCCGCGGCTCTTGAGGTAACTTGTTTAATGATCCATCGGGATGAGTGGATCTATCAGTTTCTCAACTTGCCTAGTTATGGTACATCCCGTCCGTCGGCGAGGCTTGACCGGGCCGTTTGTCAAAAGTGATGGCTTCAGTCCGTGAATGACAAGCATTACCCTGATGTACTAGATTGTAAGGAGTGCTGCGCAAAATATTCAAGTCTTTTACAATACCGAGAAGCGAAGTTGGGTAACAACGACGGGTTGTCAACGCCGTAGGTTTATCAAGCCAGAAGAACAAACAGCACGCTGTCTGGAACCAAGAATAGTTCTGGCGTATTCTCCAAGACACTGGCCACTGCCTTTCCTTAGTAGAACGCCAAAATTGGGAGCTGGGAACACTCACATCTCAAACTTGATAAAGCTTCACGTCTAACAACGGATGATCATATGACAATCGGGCAACGAATGCTGTAGGGCCAATATTCCCTACTGGGTGGATTATCTGAGCTTCTGATGTGCAATCTGGACGAGATTCTAGAAGACAAATCATCAATCCATCTCCGTGATTATCTTCGGATAATATACTTTTTCAATGATAGTGCGATACCGAAGATATGGTCGGACACATCGTCGACCCGCACTTGTCATGGTTTCGGCCGGCCATTGTTTCAGTTCCAGGCCTAGTTTTGTGGTACTTGGGCGCCGGAATTGATATGATACCCTTGTTGCAAAATATAGTCCCGTCAACTCAAACTCCGAGGTGCGCCTGTGGTGCATGTTGTAGGCAACAACATCCTGTTCCCAGTTTCCTTTGGGTTTTCGCTTGATCACGACTGGGTTGTTGTGCGTAATCAACAACGACAACAAAGTAAAGTACCCTCTAAGATGCTGATTTGGAAGTCGGCGTTGGGAGGGGGAGGAAGTGGAGGACAAGGCCTGTCAAGCTCCTTTTTTGGAAAATAAACCTTGTGAGTTGGTCGCCTCGCCTCGCTTCCGTTAGCTATCCGTAGGCGAAACCCTTGTTCATGTGTCAACGACACGCGAGGGTCTAGTATAACACTCCTTAGGTGTAAAACAGTGGTGATTCGGGAGCAATTCGCTGCGTACCAATACTGGTCCGTTGGTGATACATCTTCCGGAAAGGTCAGTTTCCCCCATACAGATACACGTCCAGTCCTTGTCGTGCAAACCCATGCGCCGCGTGTATTGGACGGCTTTGCGTAACCTAGTTAGAACAAAGGCATACTTGTAAGTCTTGAATTGGAGCCCAATGGTGAGGCGTGCACTAGCTCTAGGAGCGCCATCCTCGCACAACGATATACTGAGGGCGTGCCAACCTGGTTCAGGTCAGGTCAGTGGATATTGAATAGCCCTCACTGTTCTTTGATCACTGATAGACTCATTATACGATGGAAATGATCTCCAAGAAATTGGTTGTTGGTAGATTTGTTTAGAAGATACATACCTTATGGAAATGCTGTACAGAGTTGAAAAGACCAAAAGATGGGAGGAAGGAAAAATGGAAGGGGTTCGTCCGTCATTTCGCTCATGCTCGTTTTAACTGTTAAGATGCTCTTTCCCATCATGTCTATTCGAGTCTGACCCAAGAATTTGGAAAGTGCATCCGATTGGTGAAAATACGAAGGGGACGCCAAAAAGCTTCACAAAGACCCCTCTTTTCAACCAACGGTAAATAACCTCCGACTTCGCTTTAGCTCTCAATCACAAGGAAGGATATTTGCTCAACATAATCGAAGCAGAAACACCAAAGAAAACTTACTCTTTAGATTTTGACTTCTCGCAATTCGACGCCAAATCTTCTCTTGTTATTCACATACACGCCCTCTCCCGTATAACTCCTGGGGCCATAGATTCGATAGTTTCACACCAAATCAACAAAGATGGCCAACCTTGCCGAGGACCCGTCCCTAGGACTGACTTACACATCTCACCAGTATGGCAATCATAGTCGCCAAAAACTAGGCGTATGGCGCTTTTCTGATCGTCCTGACCAGAAAACGGGTTATTGGGTCGTGTAGGAATTTGCTGGCAACCCCTGCCGCGACTCAGCCTTGCTAACAACTTGATAGTTTCATCCATGGAGGCGCTTGGCGGGATCCTCGAAACGACGAGAACGATTTTACAGAGACCATTAAACTTGTCGTCATCTCAGGAGCTGTTGCGACTTTAGAAATTGCTGGGTTCATCAGTATCGACTACCGATTATCGCCTCACCCAGACTTTCCTCAAGATTCTGGCGAAGCCAAGCACCCTGATCATGTGCAGGATATTTGGTCAGCGTTGAACTTTCTTCAGGGCAAGTATGAGCTATCAGACAACTACATTTTGGTTGGCCACTCTGCTGGTGCAACACTCGCATTTCAGCTTCTGATGGGTGATGATGTCCTCGCTTCCCATCCCGAGGGACCCCTGCCCACTGCCATCATTGCAGTATCAAGTATCGTTGACCTGGTTGGCCTCAACGACAGGCACGATGGTCAATATGCTGGCTTTATTCAGGCCGCATTTGGTGAGGACAAGTCTGCCTGGGAAAAGGCATCACCAGCTCGATTTTCCTCGAGTTTCAAAGACAGATGGGCCAGTGGCAAGTTGGTCATTCTTGCCTGGTCTTCCGAAGATACTCTCATTGATGAGCCAGAGATTGACAGCATGGCAAGTCTCTTGTCCAAGCAGGGGCTCAAAGTCGAGGTCAACAAAGACCTCAGGGGCGAACACGACTTTGTGTGGCAAGATGGCAGTCAAGTTGCCAGGCTGGTAATCACCGCAATTCACCACTTGCGGAGGTCATAGAGAGAATACCGCGTAGAGCGACTTCAATTTACACATTACCAGCTACTAGGCCAAGCCTCATGAGCTTATGGCTCTATATCCAGACCGTGATTCTCGAGACTACCTTCTCTTTTCCAAACATACTCAGTCTTTCCCTCGCCTACTTCTTTTTACAGAGAACCCATCCCGTCGAAGCGATTCGAGATGCTATGATCATAACGGCACCAAGCAAAAACACAGTTCCACCCCAAACCTGCGCCCAGACAAATTTCCCGCCTGAATTATCAATGATAGCACCAGCAGTTGGAGGTCCAGCCAGACTGGCAAAGGCGGAAATAGTTTGAATCATACCAAAGCGTGTGCCCATCTTTCGGGGGTCCTTTGTCAGGCTAGCATTTGCTCCTACAAAAGTTCCCTGACAAGCGCCATTCGCGAATCCGAAGAAAGCACAAAAAACATACATTCCAACGACCGTATTGACGGCTATCCAACAATACACCATGATACTCAGCACAGTCATTCCGATGATGAATGTGTTTATCGGACCGAGAATGTTATCTGCGAGGTAACCCATTATAGGTCGGGCTGGAATGCTCATGGCATTGATTATGAGCAGCAAACTGACGGCTTCGACGGACGAGAATCCAATGACATTGCGCGCGTAAACGTTGACCTTTTACGCCAAGTCAGCAAGAGGTACACGAAAGTGGTCAGATCAAGAAACCAAGTGACTTACATAAAAGAAACCAAAGTACAATGCATAAAAGTTGAGAAAGGCTCCCAGGGCGAACAAGAGGTAGGGGAGTTCCCTGAAAGCCTCCCATTCTACTAAAGGCCCTGACTTTCTTGGTGGAAGGTATGGCTTCAATATGAGATTGGCAGCGACGATCATCACAAGGGCAACGAAAGCAGCACATCGGACAGCCCAAGGGAAACCAATTTGGGGGATGAGATACTGCAAAGTGGCAGGGAAGACGATCGACCCCACGCCAGTGCCTGTGGCAGCTATCGCAAGAGCAAAAGCCTTTTTGGTCTTAAAATAAGAGCTGATAACGGACACAGCAGGCATGAACAGGAGAGCGAGGCCAATACCGGTACAGACACCCTGGGCGAGGAATATCTGCCAATAATCGGTACAAAGACTTGTCATGAAGGAGCCAAAAACGGCTAGGAAGCTTCCAACAGCGACCGTCTCTCTAGTATATCCAGCATCGGCAAGGCGGCCGGCCGGGCCACAAAAGGCAAACGTCAAGAAAGTCTGGCAAGAACCAATCCACGATATCTGGGAGGATGGCAGGCCGAGAGTCTCCTCATAGTGAAGTTGGTAAACACCGAACGTGGCGGGATAGCCCCAGGCTAAGCAATTGATGAGAATGCCAGCAAATACTTGGGACCAGGCTTTGAAGCCTCCGTCTGGCGGGTTGAAATTGTCCAGATCAAAGACTGGCGGTGGAGGGGCGTTTGTGTTGGAGATGGTAGGATTGAGGATCTCGGGGTCTTGGCGGTATTCTTCAGAAGGGCAAAGCGATGATGGCCTGCGAGCAGGCATTTTCTCTACATCTTTGCCAAACATTGTAGACACGGTGAAGTAGATTGTATTAGAGTATGTTCCATTAATGTGCTGGACCCTGTTGTAGCCAGCAAGTAGTAGTAGGATATGATGTTATCGACAGTGCCAGAAGTTCAATTGATGGGCTAACGGACCCTTATATACTCTTCGATAGCCCAACTACCCCCTTTCCGATTCGAGCAATTCCTGGTCAATTGAGTCAAGGAGTTTTTTCCCCTAGGGCGTATTGTACAAGACTTGCCGATATCGCGCCCCACAATCCCCAGATCGGGTCCTTGGCCTTGTTGCTTTGGATATCAGACATGATCATTTGCCAGTTCAGATCGCGGGGTTGCAATTATGAGTGCTACTAATGCGCCCTTCGGAGGAAAAGAGAGAAAACAAAATGAAGGGCGGCAGATAATGTGTTATTCCCGGTGAGTAACGTAATCAATCACGAATCCTACCCTAATAAATGGCTGATTTAACTACATGATAACAACAAGGTATGTATATAGTATAGTAAGCCTCAACCACGATCAAAATAATAAGACGAGACCTAATTAAGTATGAAACCAACCAGACATGATCAATGGAAAATGCTTGACTGTTAAATCGGTGTGCAAAAAGTGCCGGTATAATCTCCAGGGTAAGTTTCTCCGGCCCCTCTACCGCCGACAAGCCGTTACCACCGGAGACGGGTATCCGCTCTTTGACCACGTGGGGCTAAGAAAAAACAGTCGCGGGTGGCCACGGCCGACGCCGGGCCAAATGTAATAAACAACCATAATTAAACGTGCAGATTCCTGCGCGTCTGGCGTCGTGTTGCGATGAGTTCGCGGCCGTTGAGCGGAAGATATCCTTGATAGCTGTCGTAAACTTAAATTCAAGTACTGCACGATCTACGTTTACATGCAATCATTTTGAAATGTACCAGCCACTCATTCATAAGCCTTGATCGAGTGAAGGGTAAAAACCGTTCACTGCAATCTACTTATTCTGCCAAGCTATTTCTGTCTACTAATTCGTGCGCAACACTTCTTCACAAGAAAAAAACAATTACCCCGCGCTCGCGATGGAGGGGTAAACAAGAGGCGGTAAACATGACGTAAAAGCGCCGTCTTATGTAATGCACACTATCTGCCGCTTCTAGCCAATCGCCATCCATACCCTTTCCCCATCGGGAGCGGGAACGGCACGCTAGTCTAGGTTGTAGTGGGGGTGTAGAGCGGATTTGCGGTAGGGGTGTAGGTTAGCACCACAACCGTTGTGAAAATAGACTATTCCGTGTAAAATGCAAGATGAGAGTGAAATAAAGCAATGAAATGTTCATGCAAAGGCTTTGAATGGTGCAGTGCGTCGGTTCATGTAATGCGATTGATCAGGAGGTTGTTGCTCATGTTTCGGCAATTGGCTCCGAGATTCGGCGTTGCCTTGTCGCTTGTCGCGAAATGCCCTCCTCCGCGGCACCAGCTCTTTTTCGAATTTAATAACCACGACATTGATATCGCTTCAAAATATGGGCAAAGCGGTCGCATAGTACTAATATACATGTTTTGTAAATTTCAAAAGCTCATGTCATCGGCGCATTATGATAGCTGATACACTCTCACCGCGCACTTGAGGAAACACGCACATCGCTTTTAACATCGAATATGTTGTATACATAGAATACGAACTACAACAGGTTATAGAAAAGGCGCAGAAGAAACAGAAGAAGAAAAAAGCAGAAACAATGCACCCGCTGCCACCCTGATCCGTCCCTTTTCACGGCTGGTGGACGATTTCCGTAGCATCCAGACAGGCATCCTTTTTTTTGGTCCTCCATTTCAACTCGCTTTGTGCGCGCTGTCAATTACACACACTAGACCTTCCCTATTCATCCTTGTGCGTCTTTCTAACCCCCTGGGACATTTTCCAAGCCTCGCGCCCCTTTCTCCTTCCCGCGCCTCCGTTTTTTGTTCGCTTGCTTTGTTGAGCAGCCTCAGTAGCTCTTTGACACTAGCCTCCGTGGCTGTGAAAGGCGGCTAATAGCCAGCCTCATTCATAATCAGAGCCAATCAAAGCCATGTTGAATCAAAAAGGTACGATATAAAAGTAACTCGACAACTCCCACAGTTGTCCTCCCAAACGCCGTATAAGGAGTGTAATGGCCAGCAGACCGTCGTGATTACATCCTCCTGAGTATCATCATGAATGCCGCCCTCTTGCCTGTAAGCCAGGAGAAATAGAGAAGAAAAAAAGGAAAACAAAATAATGCACGCTTCAACTACTGTTGAATCATTTCGTCTCCTTGCAAGATTTGTACAAGCTATTGGTGTCTCATTGAAAAGACACGGGGGCCGAGTGTGCCGAAAATTGCGTTGAACAAGGTGGTGTACAAATGCTGCAATAACGGGAAAATGTGTGCTTTTGTGTAAGACGATATATATACTACCAGATCAACACCCAAGGTCACACGACAAAAGGCTACGGCGCCTACCGCTTGCGCTTCTTAGATTTGTCGACCGCCATGGTTGCGGCGGCGATGGGCGCAGCGGGCAATAGCGCAGGTTGGACAACGGCAGGAATCTCATCCTTCTTGATGGGCACTCCCATGTGGCGACCGTATCGACCCTTTCGGCCGTTGCCCTCGTCCTCGCTAATGCATTGGTCGGCGGATAAGCCAGCATCGCGGCAGCGTCCGCAAGGTCGCTGACGATCACAGCCCTTCTTGCTCTTCCTGCATCGCTGGCAGCGGGGCTTGGTAGATAGGTCAGGCTGATCATCCTCGCCAGGAGCAAGCGGTGTTTGTCCCGTAGAGGCAACAGACTGCTTTCGTGATGGGGGCATGGATGCGGGGGACATTGGGCCATTGGGAATAGGGGGAAGCTTCTTCGCCTTGGTGCCATTAGAGGGACGCGCAACCTTGGGCGCTTTGGTCGACGACTTGGAAATTGAGGCGGAGCTCTTGTGTTTGGTGGATGCCTTGCTGGTCTTGACACCCTTGCCCTTGCCGTTGGAGAGAAGAGAATCATCAGCACCATCTTCGTAATCAGCATCGTCTCCGCTAACTTCAGCGCTCTCAGGAGGCGGCATGAAGTGTGCCTCGGTAGTCTGATAGACCTTGCCAGCAGCGCCAGTGATATCAAGCTTCTGGCGACGGGCAGGTGGGAGCTCAGCCTCGCTCTCGCTCTCGCCATCACTAGTGGCACCGGTCGACGAAGCAGCGTCGGCTCTGCCACTAAATGTATCATCGAGTGTCGATGCAGATGTTCGGCCGTGGGAGATGTTGGACATATCACCGAGTCTCATTAGCTGAATGGCAACATCCTTATCCTCTTCGGACATGCAGCTGCCGACAGTAGGGTCAGGAGTAGGAAGGATTCCCATTGCGCTACTGTTGTTGATGTATCCGGTGTTATTTCGGTTGCGACGAGCGTCGGGTCCCGGTGTTGAGTAGAGACTGGGATGTGTGATACCATTGCTATATCCCTGCGGCGACTGCATAGGGCGAGGGGGGTTCGTAAAGGGGTTTTGGTGAGGCTGCACAAAGGGCATCGCCGGACGATGAGGCTCAGCACGACGAGCGGGAGACACGGACGGGTTCGAGGTCGCCGCTGGCATCTGGGGCGGCGCAAACAAGGGCAGTTCCTGTAGCCCGACGTTGTCAGTCTCGAGGCCGCCTTGCCAAAATAGCGGTCTCCACTTACCGAGCTTTCGAACTTGGCTCTCTTGCGACGACCACCTTCAACAATGTTCTCGACACTGATATCAGTAGTGGGTAGCTGATCCTTGCTCTTGCCAGATGTCGAGCCATGCTCATCATTGCTGCTGTAACCAGTTATGCTATCGCTGTAAAGTTCGGTATGGCTCCGAGAGGCCGAAACCCCGGTCTTGGAGGAGCGTGAGCGACCCTTCTTACCATTTGTGCTGGCAGAAGCACTTCTTCGGCCGCGAGCAGCATTGGGAGAGGGGCTTCGTCTCCGCGATGAGCGGGAGCTAGGTCTGGAGACTTCTTGTGCAAAGCGCTGGGCTTGAGGAGCGGGATAGCCATTGTCGTTGTAGTAGGGGTGGGCGCTGACCGAGGGGTTATGGTAGGGATGAGGAGCATACGCGGAGGGGCTCGCCGGTGGCTCCTCTATAACCCTGACGTACACTACCATGTTGTTGCGGAAGTTCTCATATCGTGCAATGAGGGTGTTTCCATGTTCGTCCTCGAAACTAACTCCCTTTGATCCGGTCGGACCCGAATATAGACCATAAAAGTTCTTTACGGTAGTGACAATCGAGTCTGTAGTATCGTGAGGATATATTTGCACTCGCATTGGTAAGCGCGCACGATATTGGGGAGAGTCGAGGAACAAGAGCTCGAATGCGACGTTCTTGGGTGTCGCTGTCTGGTGAGGGGAGACACTGCCACCGTTCGAGGACGGCACCGAGGCACCAATAGCGGTGTTGATTGGCGACATAGAGGCCATTGTGTAAAATTCAAGGATGCTGGAATGTATCGATGGAGATGGGCGAGGTAAATGGGAAGATGAAGTAGGGGTGATTGTGTTTGAATGCGGTGGTTGCGGGCTTTGCCTAGATAGACTGGGCCCGGCCCTGTTCACGGCAGGATCGCTCAACAGTACGATCGATACTATGTGCAATGGCCGATGGCCAGAAAGCAAAGACGACGCAAATATATAGAAGGTGTCGAGATGAAGATGGAAGATCAAGAGACAATCACCATCCGGGACGTGGGCGGTAAGCACCGAGTCTTGTGTGTGCGTGTCTGTGTGGTGGTCTTCAGGGCTTGGAGTTGCGGTGCGTTATGACGACGACAGGCGATGGACGGTTCTCGTTGAAACGAAAGCGAGGGCTAAAAGAGAGGTCTGTTGTTTCCTCAGAGACGCATTAGCAACGGAGAAATGGCTGGATGACTGAATGACTGCTTAGATGGTGATTCCTCGACGAAGAAATGGGCAACTAGAGTCGGGGATGATCTGGCGCTGCTTGGGACGGGGACGACGGATGAAGCAGAGCGGACATGCCATGCATCTTTAGGCTCAGGACAGAAGAGGGGAGATTCGGGGCCTCGAGATTGGGTCTCGATGGGGATCGCGCATGATGATACGGGCTATGGGACTCACCAGAGACGACTTGAGCTGTGTTGGGATGTTTGTGGCGGCGTTGAATAGTCGGCAAGAGTATGTGCATGAGGAAAAGAGGAGCTAGACGAGAAGAGAGGTTGATGGATTTTGTCGCTACGAAAGGAAGCTGGAGCTCACTAACACGACCTGGCTGTTCCCAGGTGTGTCCAGCGTTAACATCCCCTGAAGGAGGTCTGGACATGAGGTCGCCCGACCGCTAACGGTGGCCCATATAGCGCGCGACAACCTGTAATTACAGCGCAGCTGCCCTAAGTCCAGGTAAACGGGACATGGCAGTTGAGCCAGGGCTGGCTGGATGGCTTGCCCTGCCCTGAATCTATAAGGTATGGACCCATCCATTGTGGCACCTCGCCGATGAGACCGAAGCTCTCTGTTCAGGGCAAGTCTGCAAACTTCTTTGTATACCCAGTTATAGGCAGTCATTGTTTTGAATGCGTTTAAATTGAGAGAAGATACTTTTGAATCGTATGCGCTCATTTGGTTTTCACTTCTTTGTTGTATCTGAATTCAGGGGAAGACAGGGCGCATTCTCGACTCCTCGCGACGGGACGGACGAACCTTGAAAAGCGGATGCGGCGGTGCAATACAATGCGCAGTGCGATCAAGAACCTGTATGTCCTTTGCGCGCATGCACAAGCCGATAGGAATTGATCCTTTTCAAGACATCTACAGTTTCTGAATAGAATTCAAAGACTATGAACTCTTCGTTCATGTCCCATCTGCTTCGATTCACGGTTCTGAAACTCGTGCGGGTTGCAAGGGCTTGGCACTTAGCAAGATGTCGATCCCCAACAACACAGCAAGGCGCATACTTTATACGGTGATGATGAGCCTACGAAATAACCCGTATCTTGCTCATCGTTGTCGCAAGACGCAACCTTAAGCCATAAGGTTCAGGAACAACGCCGAGGAACAGAGTCAAGGTAAATGCGCCCACGCCCACGCCTGCCTCTGCTTGTGATATCGATGCTACAGTATCCGTACCTCATATCGCTTTCAACTGCGTGCGCCGATATTGGATTGCATCTGGGGGCTCCATATCACCGGCCACCATGACGGGACTGGCCTCGATGGGCTGTCCATTTCAGCGGGACCCTTGGACTTGGCATTGGCTTCCTTTCCCTCCCGATGCTTCTATCTCTGCTCCCTCATCGGCCACTCGCGATGCATCCGCTGCTAGCTACATGTCCCAATGGATTTGCTCCAAAAAGCGACCCTAGTTGGGCTAGGCGCTGGTCGCCAGCGACCAACATCCGTGGCCGCGCCCCCAATGGGAGATAATCCTCAAGTCCAGCCCCTCTCGATCCGGTGCCTTTGACACTTGTCGGTGGCCTCGTGTGAGTCTCTGACTGTTGACGACCCTCACCTCCAATCCGAATGTGGCGTGGTCAGTGTAAGAGAGAGGAGACGAAAAAATATTGTACAGTGTATCGGAACCTATGGCCGGACTTTGCAGAGATGTTTGTTGAGCAACTTTGCGAACGCACGCACACACACACACACACACACACACATAAGTTCACAACACGCACACGCACACTTTCAGATCCTCTCCCGTCCCGCGCCCCAATGGGAGCATGGGTTCAGTGCGGTTCAGGGCGACTTCAGTCAGGGCTTGTAGCAGATATAGAGCTTTGCGCAAATAGCAGTGATTCGATGGACCTTAACTGAATAGAGTTATCAACCTTGCCGCTCATTGAACCCAATGGCGATTCTAGAGTACGGAGTAGATATCAAGTGATAGCTAACTCTCTCTCAACTCTGTCAACCAACGCACAATTGCAAAGCGGAGAGCTGTCGATTCAACGGCTCAATAATGTCTGAGCTGGTGGTTGCAACAAATCATCGACAGCCAATCGCACTCGCTGTCATGGTCGACCAAAGCCGGGGGACCTGTCTACGGCTGATCATGTGTCTGAAATAAGCTTGGCACACGGTAAGCACCATGACTTGCTCACGGTTAACGAGGAATTCTTGATAGCTCGAAAGGGGATAATGGTCACTGTTAGATATGTCAAGCGCTTCACTGTTTGATAGAATTGGTAAACAGATCTTGTGTGTCTTGTTGAGCCTTGACATCGTGGCACTGGAGAACACCCCTTGGTGGCGATATTGATTATGACACTTTGATGTCCCATTTATTTTGACCAGCCCAAGCTGATCTATTTTGAAGTGCCAACTAGCCAACTAGTAAATGATCAAATCTGCTGCCTTGTTCATCATGAATGACGGAGTATTCATCTCGTTTGGAGTCAAGTGTTATTAACGGACACAAGTTAGCGAGAAAGGGGTCGGATTGCGCCGACTCGTCTTCGGCTTGCGCTTCCATGATGGCGGCTTCGAGGGATGATGCGCTTAGCTTGCGAATGATTCCGAGACTTTCAAATCAAGCGTGAAAGACACAGCCAGCCTCACCCGCTGGGCGCATAGGTATTTTCAGTTCTCCAGAAGCGCTGGAGATAGAAGCGACTTGGTTATAGACATGGCTCATCTCGACTATCAAGAATGCGCCTGGTCCAATCCTTGCTTGTTCTGCGACCAATTGCCACTGTCATGATAACCCTCGCTCGGCGCCTGGGCCCGGGCGATCAACTTCCTTGCCTGTTGGACCAGTACTTGGGGTTTCATCTTGAACCGTTCAGGTAGCGGTCGCAATGATTCGCTCGTGGCGCACGAGGTTAGAGGGTGAAGGGCATATTGGATTGGGCCTTCGCCACACGTTCAGGCTTGTTTTGTTTCAGCGTGAGGGTAGAGAACGCGTACAGCGGGAATGGTGCCATGCGACAGCACCACGGTTGCTTTCTGGGTGGGACAGAGATGAGTTTGACCCTTCCGTGTTGTTGCATGTTGTTGTTTCCTCTTCCCCAGTCTGGCCAGTCTCTTGATATGAACATTGCGCTCATGCATCGACAGATCATGCATGTCTTCAACTAACATCTGAGGACCCTCAAAACACTCGTGACTAACTAGTCGTACCGTGCATATACCAAATGGGGCCAGCAAGACCCTTGCCACACGATGCGATTCAGAAATGCGCAATGCGCTGAAGCTCGACTTCTCCATGACTCTCACGACTTGGGAATCAATGTTTTTCTGTCGCAACCGGGCAGTCAGATTATGTGCTCTTAGAGAATCTCATAGCGATTGCGCTTAGTAAAAGATAATGCGCCAATCTCAACTTAGTTATCTACCTCTTCTATGGGGTTACATTGGACCAACAGCGTGCGATGCGCCCATTGACCATCAAGCATGACGCTTGCGCGCACGCTGTCACCGCCCCGCCCTGGATTATCCACGTTTGGATGCGCTGGCGCAAAACAACAAAAACAAGATGCGACAGGGACTCGATCGACCGAATCAACGCTCGTCGCAGCCCAGCCCGAGTCTGGTCTGGTCCTTGCGGTCACCGATGTCTCGCCTTTTTTTCTCTTGCTCGTTATCTTTCTCTCAGAATGGCCGTGTGCTGCCTGCGCTTAGGTTGGGCCTATCCGTAACAAGCGAGATAAATGACTACATGGAAAATCCCCATGAATCGCTCGGACAGGGCCCGTCTGATTTGCGATCCGGTCCATCAATGGCATGTCCCGGGCGCACAAAAGATACGGTGTGTGCATTTGCGACTGCGACCTAGGTATCCATCCATGTTCCGTGTGTGCTGCGCAGTTTGGGCTGTCAAGAATGTGACGGGCTTCAGCATTTATACTCTCACCAGAAACTCATCACGTCGATGCTTTGGATTGGATTGCGCCCAATCTGTCTCTGGACTCTCTTGCTTCGTCTTTCGTCACAGCGCAGATGAAAAAGGTACAGTACACATCTGGTATGTGGCGGTCGCTAGATTTTAATCTATGTTTGTGTGTGTGTGTGTGTGTGTGTGTACCTTGCCTACCTGATTGATGCGCCCGACGAACTAGTCGCCATTGGCACCCGTTGATTCCCGTACGAATTCTGTCGCACAAAAGTTGATTCAGACTGATGCGAAAAGGTTTGCGCAAAGTCGTAATGCGATTATACTATAGCTAGCTAGATTATTGTATGTATAAAGATTTATGTCAAAATATTAGGACACGGGTAAAATACAATAGTAAGTACCTATTCAAAGACTGCAGAATCCAGCTCTTGATATTGGACTATCAAGGGACGTTGAAACTTGCCACCCTGATGCTCCGGGGTTGGATGTGACATATCCCACGAGCCTATCTCACACATGTTTGAGCTCACCCTTTTGGATATGGCTAAACCTCCCAACGTGAGCTTAAATCGCCATTGCCATCAAGGGAAGTCGGATAATTATCGTATAGACAGATCCATTACTCTCAGGCGCGCATTGCCCTTGTGGGTTGAATGTGATGTCGCAGCTTTCCAAACGCGGACAGCCCCTCGCGCGGCTTCACGAACTTGCAGCCAGGGAGATGAGGCCAGTCCGTCATCATCCAGGAGTTTGTCGCCAGATGATTCTGATGATGCTGCACTATTGCATGACTTCAAAGGTCAAATATGGTGGCGTAGAATTGGTTTTAGACCAGCTTGCGTGGCGGTTTGTCTTGGGAGGGGCGATGATGGAGGCATCGCATGACGGTAAAACAGTCGGGAGACATGTCGGAGTTGTCCAGCTCTCTTCTATCCTTTTATCATCCAGATGAAGAATCGGGACGTTGTTAGCTATTAGGGTGTTGTTGAAATTATATATCTTGAGAGATCGAATCCATCCAAGAAGCCGGATGTGATTATGAACGCAAATTCTTCCATCCGCTTCTGCTGCATAGCTGAACGTATTTCGACTCAGGAGGCCACTTGGTGTTGGCGCAAGTCAGACAACTGTCTCAGTGGTCTCGGAAATCATTGCGAATATCATTTTCTTTGCCAAAACGGGGTGCGACGAGGTCTCGGCAACATTACGATTCTTGAGTATAAAGTGTTGGAGTATGAGATGCCGTTGGATTTGGGTGCAAGGCTTAGGTCACGTGAAATCGTGAGAGAGCGCGTATTGCACAAGACGCGGTCAGCAACGGATTGAATCTTGCCATCAAAGAGGAATTGATCACGGTACAGACTTCAAAGAGATTTTTTAAAAAAGAAAAAAGCTTGAGGATGAGAAACAAAGACTCTCAGCTCTTTATAGCAACTTTCTCCATAAAAATGTCTCAGAGCACCCATCAGCGACGTCAACGTCTTGAAATGCTGTTGAAGTGAGACGCGACGCAAGTTGAGATAAGCACGATAAGCATCAGCTTACCCCGGATAGGCATAGAACGAACCATCTTCACAAAATCCGTCATCGCCGTGACGACAACAAAAGAGGCGCGAGGACCCTTGAGCGGCCCGTGCACCATACCTCCTTGAGCTTAGTGAGCTCTTCTTCGTTGCACTAAATAATGTCGTACCTGAGAGTGGCCAGCATAAATAAACAAACAAAATCTCATCTAAAGAAACAAGTGGGGCAAACAGGGATCATCACTCCAATCAAGCCACTGCATCTAGGCATGGCATGAGGCTTCCACCACCAGACCGTTGTCCCGTTGCCCGTTGCACAGCTACGGCCCTGCTGGGATCCGTTCCTTTCAAGGTGAATGTTTAGGCAGACCAAGCATCTCGGGGCACCTTTATTACTCCATCGTTGCCTCTTCCCGTCCGTCTTTGTTTTGTACCTCCTTTCAACACCAAGAGTATTTTGAACCTCGAGTGTTCTCACCTGGCTGCTGATCTCGAGAGCATCAGTTTTAACCGAGTCAATTTACCCTGGCTAATCTCCCAGCCCAATTCCCCCATCGCGCCCGGGCCCCTAATCTCACTCACCAACACCCACCGATCCAAGCTATTGCCTGATTCTCTCCTCTTTGTTCCTGCTGGGAAAGAAAAAGCAACAACAACAATAACAACATCCACCAAGCACGTCTTATTCCTCAGACTCGATTGCACTTTTCCATCACCAACCCATGCTACAGGCGGTCTGATATAACAACTTGTGCAGTACGGTACCGGTACATCATATCCCGTCAAGTCAAGGGAGGAACAAAGTACACTGCAAGCCACCTGTCGCCCTACGAACTGCCCTCCAGCTACATCTTAGATGATAATTCGACGCGCTAACAACATCACGAAAACATCATTTCAACATCCGTACGCCAATTTCAGGACGAGCGTCGTCACTCATCGCGTCTCAATCACGTCTAACTAGCTTTTTGACAGCCTTAACGTTGAAACTTGATCGTTATCATGGACGCCAGGGTACGTTGTTATGCATACCCTTACCCTAATCTAGCTGCCTTCATGGCGACATGACAGCCACGTCTCCCTTGCATATCAATGCATACGTAAAAATGTCATGCGAATAACCAGCTAACATGATATCTATATAGCCCTTTCGACCTCGTGGCCCAGAAAACGCACCTCATTTTCAACGACGACATAAATCGTCGGGAAATCTGGCCAACATGGCTACCACCACTACCACAACGGCTGGTCTCCGTGGCCCAGCCAAGCGAGCAGCGTTTGGCGACATGACGAATGTCAGCAAACAAACTGGACACGCTCGCGATCAAGGGAAATCGATTAAAGCTCACTCTTCAAATGGTGTTGCCCTGGGCCCCGTCGGTGCACCTATGAATAAGGAAAATGTTGTTTATAGCAAGGATGCATTCTCTCGTCCCGCGCAAAGACCTTCCAGCCTCGCTCCAACACGACCCGCCCTTGAAAACAAGACATTCGACGCGAACAAGAAGACGGCACGCAACGCTCCTCAGGAGACATATGTTAGGAAGGATACTCACATCGTCACCAAGGCTCCTGCTCTTTCAACGCAAAATGTACCTGCATTTCAGCCTAGACACCACAAGAGCCAGCCCCAGCTCAAACAACACCAACAACAACCTGCCAGTCTGCGTCGTACCCAGAGTAAGCAGCTCGAAAAGATCGTGCCTAAGCCGGATGCTGCAGAGATTAACAACCACGCCACAAATGCTGCAGCATTAACACTACAAGAAGCTGATTATCCCTACGACCACGCTGCCTATCTTGATTCCATGTACCTACCCATCGAAACTGGTGTCGACTTAGACGCGTCCTTGAAGGAGGAGTATTCCGATGCCCATGCTAAGCTCCCTGAGATCTCGGAGGAGGAGCCCGTTGTTCCTGTCTCTTACGAAGAAGGACATATCCCTGCCATGTCAGAGCCTGAGGAATGCTGGGAAGAAGACGATGACGAGGATTTCGATGACCAGGACCAAGCATACACGACGGCCCACTCATTCCGCTCTCGAGACCTTACTGCTGGCGGCGCTACAACAATAGTACCACCGCGTGTGACGGCCCGTGTTCAGCGGGAGTTAGAAGATGCCCGTGAGGAAGTTGAGCGGACCCGCACGCATGATGAGGTTGAAGAGGAGCTGTGGGATGTCAGCATGGTTGCTGAATATGGTGACGAGATCTTTGAGTACATGCGTGAGCTTGAGGTAAGCGATAGACAGTCGTGCCACAATGGCTTGTATACTGACAACGTGTTTTTTTATAGATCAGGATGCTTCCCAACCCCCATTACATGGATATCCAGACCGAAATTCAGTGGTCGATGCGATCGGTCCTCATGGACTGGCTCGTTCAGGTGCATAACCGATTTGGTCTGCTGCCCGAAACGCTCTTCCTGACTGTCAACTACATTGACCGCTTCCTTTCGTCCAAGATCGTCTCAATTGGCAAGCTTCAGCTTGTTGGCGCCACTGCGATCTTGGTAGCCTCCAAGTACGAAGAGATTAACTGTCCATCACTGGGGGAGATTGTGTATATGGTCGATAACGGGTACACTGCAGAGGAGGTTCTTAAAGCTGAGCGTTTCATGCTTAGTATGCTGAGCTTCGAGCTTGGCTGGCCTGGGCCCATGAGCTTTTTGCGACGCGTTAGCAAAGCTGACGACTACGACCTTGAAACCCGCACGCTCGCCAAATACTTCCTTGAGCTTACCATCATGGACGAGCGATTCGTGGCCACGCCCCCAAGCTTCCTGGCTGCGGGTGCGCACTGTCTTTCTCGACTCATTCTCAAGAAGGGGGACTGGGTGAGTTAGATCTGTTGTTTTGTGACTTTGAATGAGGGAGCTAACATGTGAATCAGACTAAGCAGCATGTCTACTACTCGGGTTACACCTGGAGTCAGTTGAAGAATTTGGTTACTATGATGATTGAGTGTTGCGATCGCCCTCATCTCCATCACGCCGCTGTATATGAGAAGTACACGGACCGACGGTACAAGGAGGCATCTTACCGGGTACAAGCTGCCCTTGACGCTGGGTTTACTCTTCCTCACCAGCTGGCCCCCGTCCGCCAGGAGCACGACGCATATCGCGATGGCAGCACCGAGGTATCGATTGTGCAACCTCAGCTCATCCCTATCGAGGGTTGAAGTCCTGCCACTGATAGTTGGTTGGCATACACTGCGTATGGCAATATTTACTGCCAGGAACTTGCACAGCAACTTGTTGCATCTCTCAATCATCCTCTTGGTGTTGAGGATTGTCCTGCCAGTCTATTGACTGCTGTGCCTTTAATTTTTGTTGTCCCGCAATCAGCATTGATTCTCTGCCGGCCCGGGAAACATTATTGTTGTGACTACAGAACCGGGCCGGGAATGAAGCGTTGATGAGCACCAGGCAAGCCATAATTCTCAACCTAAAGGCTTGTCTCGACCTCCACCTTTTTTTGCAACCTCGGTCAGGCCTTTTTGCTTTAATCTCGCTCTCGAAGAAGACAGTCCTTCTTGACATCAAATGTTTAATAATACCTGACCGGGGCTGGGCGCATTGGCGACAAAAACCACTAGGAGCGATAGCAATACTATCCACATGCTCCCAACTTCGACCCACCTCTACTCCTACCTTCTGCTGACCTTACATCTACCCGAGACTCTAGGGTTTGCCAGGTGAAAGCAAGCATGGTAAGGGATGGATTGGGCACTTCGATTAAAGGACGAATACTGTATAACGACTCTGGATGACTGTTACGAATACTACGACTGTGCGACTGTGCTTATATCACCTTTTCACTGCCCATTTGGCTGGTTTAATATATCTGCTTCGGAATTCGGCGTTGCGGGATCGGTTCTCCCACATTACAGGCGCGCAGCAGCATTCATCTACTGTACCGTGATTGGCAACAGGAAGAAGGGCCACAGAACAGGAACGGGGGCGCACGGAAGATTCTTAAGGGACCGTGGGGGTGAAGCCGGGTTTTTGAGTGGTGGCTGGTCCATGCCTCCATACAGACAGGGGACGATGATAAATGACGTTGACTGGGCTGGGGATCATTACAGAACATGTAGCCACTGTCCGGGTATCGGCCATGATCACTACTGCTACCTTTGATAGCCCCATAGGCGCCTAGGCTGCATTTACAGTAGCATATGGACCTAGTAGAGGCTCTGGACGTGTTTATAAAAAGATATCTAATCCTCGATTTTCATTCTCTGTGACCGTTGCTGAGATGTGGAGTCGAATTGTTTATCTCTGCAATGTTGATAATAACTATTCTATTTATACATGAGATAATTAACATTGACGCATGTCAATGATCTTGTTTTAGCCCCTGGTCGGGTCTTTGGGCTGTTCGGCTTTGAATCCCGACCCACGAGTGCGAGCAAGAGCAACAATTTGGTACCTAACGAACAGGCCATCACAACAAGCTCATCAGGATTATACCTAGCGATTTAATTCGTCTGATAGGTTTAGGAAAACAATCACAAGCCATTCATTAGTGTTTTATGGCAATAGGACTTGTGCAACGTTCTAGAATCCAGAAAGGTGGTTTCGCCTTGCATTGCTTTTTGCATCTGCTGTGCTTGTCCACCTCGCAGATGTGCCCTTGACCGAGAGATATCTGTGCCACTCCCCACATCAAAGACCTTGCCCTAGCAGATCTAAAGTAAGATCACGAAGCTGTAACTTTAAGTTAGGTAATTTTTATCCTCATCCAGATCAAATCTGAACCAGAGCGAGCTTACCCCGACCCTAGCCAAGAAACCCCGACTTTTCCCCACGGAGGATTGTCTTCGGTCGCGCACGAGCGTCCACTAACGAAACGTAGCAGGGGGTGGGCATTGGATAGTCTCGGCAGCCACTTCAGTCCAGGGGAAAACTGCCCTGGACCTATTCGCTGGCCGGAAATTTCCGGCATTTTGGACCTGTGAAGAATATGAGGAGTTGGGGAAAGTAGACATATGTACTGTACCCTTATGCCGTTCAAAGCGGGTTGGATGTCGCGTAGGTCAACTCCTCGCAAAAGAGGTCAAGGGAACGATGGCCCACTGAGGAGATACATCTTCCAGACGACCTCAAGGTGAGAGCGTGTCGGCAGGTGTCGTGATAGGCGCGCGAGCAGTGCTAGCGTCCCATGTCAGGATAGGTACCTTGAGGTTGTGTCTGTATGGAGAAAGGGAGGGTTAGCATTATGGAGAAGGCCACGGTGAAATCGGGCTTCTCCCGCCGTTCACCTCAACTAAATATGGTCAAAGGACAGCATCGAAGCGCACTCGTGACCTGGATAGAAATGACCAGGTCCCAAGGCGACACTAGAGCTTCCATCTAAGACCATGTGACGTCGATTCGACATATTCTGGAAACGCGGATATTCTTCGCTATTGCAAGCTCGGTCAGATCCTCCGCAACCCCGAATCTGGAGCACGGGATTTCTGTTTGAGGTGGGAAAGCAGGTGAGTAGGTATTGCCAAATACAGTAGCTTTGTCTACATACATTACCTGCAGTGTTAGAGATTGCGCTATGGTCCAGCGGAACCGCGATGATACATGCAGCTTTCTGACGTATCTTCGCACGTCAGAGGGTAAGGCTGAGAATTTTTGGAAGGATAAAGGAAGACCTCGGAGTGCCTCAGCGTCCGGCGACTGAATCGAATCTGATGTGGGGGTTGTGTTTCCTTTTTTCCCTTTTCTTTTCTTTGTTGTGGCTGTATGGCTACCATGAGAAATTCTGCTGTTAAAGGGCATTAGCAAATAAACGGCGTGGCCTCTGCTAGATCGAGCAGCAGGTGTCCTCCGAACTCCGGCTCGGCGGGTCCGTCCTGGGGTCCATCTCCACAATCATATGCCACCCCGGAACGGGGAGGGAGACATTCCCGGTATTGCGGAAGAGAAGCGGTTTCGTTATGGAGAGCGTATGTTGAATGGAAATGATTTGGTTCGGTCTGGAATTGTTAGATATCTGAGCCCGGGCCCATTCGCTTCAATGCGAGCGATATAGATGATTTGGTGACGGATCACGGGTTCGATTTTGAGGCTCAAGGTACGGGAACCGCTTCCAGGAGGTGCCGTAAGTCGGGAGGGGTCCACTGATGAGATCCATGTGCGCTGTACACCCGCAGGTAGCAGCTTGTATCGTCAGGTACCGTCAGTATATTGGGTACGGGCCGTCTCCGTGTCTTTTCTTTTGACCTGGAGCTGACTGGGAGTTGGTTATCGGTGATAGATGCTGATGACTTCTTTTGCTCTCGTGTGTGCATAGCGTGCCAGTTTCTAGGTACCTAAGTAGATATTGTTTTGTTGAAGAAACAAGAAATGATGGAGATAAAAGAGTCAAAAGTGCGCTTCGAGCGGTTCAAAGTTGGTTACTACCTAAGGTAGGTATTCTTCCCCGCTGACTCGGAATTCGCAAACCGCAGTGCCCCACGCTCTTACGCTTCCAAGGCAGGTTCAGTGACAGTCAGGAAGGTAGGTAGGTAGCGAATAGGGCACTTTCCCTGCCTGTGAAAGGAGTTACTGGTTACTGGCAATACAGAAGGTACAACTATCTCGACTCATGTGTACTACGGTGCCTGCCTGGCACTTGAAATTTACCTACCTACCCCCCATTGTTTCCTTTCACACACACCCCGCCCGGACCAACCACCGGCCTAGATGGATACAGCCCGTACCTTAGCAAATTTATCTCGTCTGAGTTCTTAGAAATTCCCCAATTGACGCATTTCGCTCCTCTTCATCCGCTCCTCTTCGCTTCGCTTCCCCTTCACTACGTCAACCTGTCTCCGACATCCTCCTCCTGCCGCTGACTTCGATTGTTTGAGGGAAACAGTCTCCTGTCCTTCTCTCTTCCTCTTGTTCGCGTCTGCTCGAGACATCCACCTCCTTGTGTAGCCGTTGTCGGACCACCCGCTTCTGGCACTGAGCGACGCCGATTTGTCTGCCGCTCCAGAAACCCTTGTTTTCGACTTCCTCCGCTTCGGTCTGCCTTATTTGCCGTTTCAATTGCTATAGACGCAATCTGTTATCTTTCCAGGACCTGTTTTTACCCCTCCGATCGACTCCGATACAACAATGTCCAAGCTCGCTGTGGCCACCGAGGCCGTCAAGGAGGCTGTCGTTGGGACCCACGAGCCTGAGCAACTTGCTGCCCACACCAAGGCGCGCTTCGCTCAACATGCTGTCAAGGACGCCGAGACAGGCGAGCTTTACCTTGGCCCCGAAGAGTTCATCAACGCTGTCGCGCCAAAGGGCGAGGATTATGTGAGTCACCACTTGCTGTTTCTGCACAAGCTACGCCAAAGCTTGTGTGTTTACCAGAACCTCCACTGACCACATCCAAACAGCACAAAATCTCTCGCGACCAGTACTCTATTCTCTTCAGTGTCGCCGACGTCAATGGCAAGGGAAAAGTGAGCCTGGCCGACTGGGGTGTGTTTGAGCACCTCCTCAGCAAGCCTGACGCTGAGTACCAGATCGCTTTCCGTCTGTTTGACATTGAGCGCACTGGCACCGTTAAGTATGACGATTTCCGCACCCTGTACGAGCTTAACAAGGGCCCCGAGAACCTCACCTTTGACTGGGAGTCCGACTGGGCCAAGATTTACATTGGCAACAAGAAGCACCGCCACCCTCTTGATTATCCCCAGTTCTGCCAGATGTTGCGTGGCCTCCAAGGCGAGCGCATCCGACAGGCCTTCCACCAGCTTGACAAGGACGGCGATGGATTCATCAGTGGTGAGGAGTTTGAACGCATCATTGTCGAGACAGCCCGCCATAAACTGTCTGACCACATCCTCGACAACCTACACACCTTGGTCAATCTCTCCATTGGATCCAAGATCTCTTATGCCAATGTTCGCGCTTTCCAGAATGTCATCGGTGGCATGGATCTCGCCGAGCTCATTTTGCGCCGCGCCATTGACCAGAGCAGCGATGGCAAAATTACTCGTCCTGAATTCCTGAATGAGGCTGCCAAGATCACCCGCTTCTCTCTCTTCACACCCATGGAAGCTGACATCCTGTTCCACTTTGCCGGTCTCGACGAGCCGTCTGGTCGTCTAGGGCTGTCCGACTTTGCCAAGGTCCTGGATCCCTCATGGCGCAATCCCATTTACGACGCCGTCGAGGCTACCAAGGCCAAGGTTGCTAGTGGAGGTATCCTGATGACTGTTCTGACTTCCGGTTACAACTTCGCCCTTGGAAGTGTTGCCGGTGCTTTTGGTGCCTTCATGGTGTACCCAATTGATTTGGTCAAGACACGACTTCAGAACCAGCGAGGTGCTCAGCCCGGCCAGCGTCTTTACAAGAACTCGATCGACTGTTTCCAGAAGGTCATCCGCAATGAGGGTTTCCGTGGCCTCTACTCGGGCGTGCTGCCTCAGTTGGTCGGTGTCGCCCCTGAGAAGGCCATCAAGCTGACCGTCAACGATCTTGCTCGAAAAATGTTCACGGATAAGAACGGCAACATCACTCTCTGGTCTGAGATGATTTCCGGTGGTTCAGCTGGTGCCTGCCAAGTTGTAAGTTTTCCTGGAGCCCTTAGTATCTTCAATGAGCCGTAGCTGACAAGTACTTTTGATAGGTCTTCACCAACCCTCTCGAAATCGTCAAGATTCGTCTCCAGGTCCAGGGCGAGGTGGCCAAGACAGTCGAAGGTACACCCAAGCGATCGGCCATGTGGATTGTGCGCAACCTGGGTCTTGTCGGTCTGTACAAGGGCGCTTCGGCGTGTCTTCTCCGCGACGTTCCCTTCTCCGCCATCTACTTCCCTACCTACAGCCATCTCAAGAAGGACTTCTTCGGCGAGTCTCCGACCAACAAGCTTGGTGTTGTGCAGCTCCTGACTGCTGGTGCCATCGCCGGTATGCCCGCTGCCTACCTGACGACTCCTTGCGACGTGATCAAGACCCGACTTCAGGTCGAGGCTCGCAAGGGCGAGGCCACATACAACGGTCTACGACACGCTGCCCAGACCATCTGGAAGGAGGAGGGCTTCACTGCCTTCTTCAAGGGTGGTCCTGCACGTATCTTCCGCTCCTCGCCTCAGTTCGGTTTCACTCTGGCCGCATATGAGGTCCTCCAGACTCTTCTGCCCATGCCTGGTACTCAGAAGGACAGGATCCCCACAGGAGTGTCGGATGCCGTGTCAACGGTCAAGGGCAGCCTGGACACTAGTCCTTATGGCCGCAGCCGTAATGCCCTCAAGGTGATCCTTGATCTGGATGAGGACTTTGGCAAGGTCAAGCTGCCCAACGAGATTGGCTGGCGATCGCTGCCCAAGATCATGGGCGGTGGTGGTGGTCAATAAAGCGATGAACCAAGACGAGACAAATGACCAACAAAAATTTAGAAAGGGTTGAGTTGAGATCAAGAAAGATGAAGGTTTGATGGAATCGACTGTTGGGTGGCTGCTCGGCTAATGTGCTCTCAAAAACGGCCCACAGCCGGGCTTCAATGTCCGGCTCATGGTACGGACATGATTACCGGACTAAGCCGAGGGAACTATGTCTCCAATGGGGAACCAAAACCTGACAAGATCTTGTTTAGATTTTTCTTTTCTATTTCAAGCGAAAGACCATGACAAAAGAAACGGGAATATAGATGGAAGAGGGTTTTACAAGATAAAGAGAAATCTGATATCCGAGTCCCGGGCAGAGCGGGCGAGGTGGAGCGTCTGCTACTTTTGCATCAGACTCGGCGTTCTGGGGCATTTAAAGGGCATGATGGGAGCTGTTTTTTATTCCCTTTGTTTTTTTTTTTACGTTGGCTGTTTAGTGCCATGTTACTTACTATAGCTCGTGTGCAGTTCTTTCTAGAAAATCAGCAAGTTCATATGTTAATAAGATGGCCGTGTCTTTTGTATAAGTGATGATTGTGAAGGAGCTTAGAACAAACACCACTACGTCTAGGCAATGGTATTTCTAGAGGGGAAACAATATAACTGCAGCCGTCAAGTTGTGTGTCTGTCAAGTGACTGAGCCTAGATTAATAGTGCCAGGCGCCTTAATGATGTCTGAATATTGAATAGCTTCGGCTTGGAGAAAACGGCTGGATATGTCCAGCTCTTGTGATATAATGCGCTATTCTACAAGATCAAGACTAAATACCAAGAGCCATATCAATTTTTGGCATCAATCCACTCTGCATATTAGAGGAACTACGTGTCTCGCCTCAATACAATCAAAACTTGGCAAAGTGAACCGTACTACTAACTACATCCTAAGCTTTTTCTTATCAGTGAGAGGTCATGTCTCTACTAGTACTTTATTTTGGCTCGTTCTCTTCAACAAATACAACCATCCTCCCATCAACGATATGATGTGGCGTGTGGCCACTCAACCATGGTAGGTACTCTGAGGTGGTTGTATTAGAAATAAATTTGCTAGATAACAACTTTGACACGCGGATGATGAAGTTACCCGCTTCATAATTGAGTATGTGGTTCAATTAGGTACATGTTGTACTACTAAAATTAAAATATGCCTGATGCGCCTGTTCAACATGCGCGTTGGGAATCTCGAAAACAAAATCCCGTTTTCTAACGCTAGCCTAACAACCAATAACTCCGGATCAAATATAGACCAATTCATAGCGTTAGTTAATGTTCTACTCGCCCGTCCTCCTAAGCACAAGAAAGCTATATAAGTAGAAGCAAACGTTGAACGAACGCGAAATGGATAGATAAGCAGTGGAGAGCAGCTAATAATGGACAGTGGCTAACCTCTGGATCCAACCTGCTTGTTGTTGAGGCACAAACTCGGGGACCTTGGCTTCAGGCTCGCTCATCATGGATATCTTGAGCCATTCGACGTAGTCTTCAAAGCCTGTTGTGCTACCGGTGACGCGGACCTTCTTGACGCCTCTGACGCCCTCAAACACGCGCAGATTGCGGTATCCGACACCGAGGAACATGGACTGGACGACATCGATGGTGAGCTCGTCAAGACCGCTGTAGGCTTTGGTGACGGCATCGGCGTCATATGGGAGGTCAACATCGAGACGGACCTGGGTGTGGAAGCGGCGGATGAGGGGGATGACAGAGGACTCCTTGATGGGATCGTACCAATTGCGGAGGCGAGGAAATGAGGTGAGGAGTGTGGGATGAGAAATAAAAGTATTGGAGCCGTAGAGAAGATCTGTAGCCTCGTCGTGGATTTGGCGGTTTGTGCGGAGGAGAGAGGCGTAGACTTTTTGCTCGGGACAGGGACGGCCGCATCTTGTGTAAGGGGCTGTGAGGAGGAGTTGATCGTAGATTTCAAGGCGGATCTCGACGGGGAGGTCCATGAAGCCTGTTTGGTGATGTTGTTGTTGTTGTTGTTGGACAGCAGCAGCCATGATTGTTGTATCACCAGGTGGTGTAAGTTGTAAGCTGCAAGTGGTGTAGAAGTGGAGTTGAGTAGATCGAATTGACTAGTGGGTGTTGGCCAGATCTTCAATCAAGTTGGAAAAAAAAGGGCTGCTAGACTGATGAATAACTAGTATGCCTTTTGTTGGTTTAGATCCAATTGGTTGATGGGCGGTGGTGATGATGATGATATTGAGATGATGTCGATCTTGGCGTGTCGAGTGATAATGATAAGACTTGTTGCTGGTTGATGATAATATGAGACGACATCTCGAAACAGGGCGAGGACTAGGTTCATATATAAAGAAAACAAAAAGGTGAGTCAAGAGATTCAAGCTCGATTTAGACATGAACACACCCTCACCGTATAAACTGACACTCACTGACCTTACGAGGCACCTCAGAAGGCTCAGAGTTGATTTGCAGGGATCAGGGAGTCGGACCAGGGATCGGGACGGGACGGTACAGTAGGTACATGATCATGATACGTAGAGTCGAACAAGCTTTGAGCCACGCGAGTCGCTTTATTATTGTTATTTTGCCAGGGGTGCAGAGCCAAGCATAAAACACACACACACATACACACACACCCGGCACTCGTCAGCGAACATTCTGATACTGATCCAAAAGATTCAATATTACTTTTTGAGATTTGATAAGAGATCTCCCGACATGATACATATTGCATACTGCGCTGACACAGTACACACACTCTGCTGGCTGTGTTGATATACTTTCAGCTAGCCTCTGACCAACTATCAGATACATAAGCTGACTCGCGGTGGCTTTACTGTTCTGAGCTGAACTAACGAAACAGCACAAGTAAGGTGCAGACCAATCAGTAGTCAGTACAATATTTAATAGAATGCACCAAGCCGAGATATGATCACAATGGGTGTGTACAGTAGTATCAGGATGCCGGGGGCCTCAAGGGAATAGAACGGGTATTCTGATAGCTATGCATCATGCATCATCTATCGGTATCCCAGCCACAGCTGTTGCTGTACCTACAACGATTCTCATGAGCTGAGCATAACGTGACAAGTACCGTACCGGTGCCGAGCGAAGAAGCCCCGTCCGTCCCGGAACGGCCGTTGAGGAATCCACAGTTACAGGGCCAGACATGGGTCAAGATCGAGAGGCCCCTTTCTTTACGGGTCTAGACTATTTAATTGTCAATGATGATAACAGCCGAATGAGTCTTGATACAGAAGTGAATAGATTGCAATTGAAATATTATGCTGTCGATCGATATGGTACCTAGATATAAAATCGTGAGAGTAATCATGGCACGCCACTTCATGATAAAGACGGTCAGCCGCATAACGGAGGCTCAACGCCGTGTCGTATAAGCCCAAGGAAGGTATCCTGCCTCTATTCCCAGTTTCTCTCTACCCCTGTGAGATCCATTGTTTGATGTTTTCCTGTCAGAATAAGCCGACCTAGGGTGGGTTTCCAGACCACCACGGGCATGGTTCGGACATAGCATGGCATCTCATGCAGCCACATCAAAGATAATGCAAGCTCCCGGCATCACGAATTATAAAAAGAAATCTCGTTCATTCCAAGACGACAAAAAGAGTCCACTTCGGATCCGAAGCATTTATCAACTTCGCCCGGCCTCTTCCGATTCTTTATATCAAGGGCTCCACATTTTGAGCCTCGTTATCCTGGCATGTTTTGCCGTTCCCTGGCGTGATCTTTGTTCGACTTGCGGCTCTGATGCATTTACACACCGCTTGCTACCGAGACAAGAGCTTCAAGGTGAACACTTTGGACGAAGAGTTCTAGAAAACAAGGTCAAAGGGGCGTGTGCAATTCCAGTTTTAAGGTGAAGGTATCCACACATCAAAAGTCGAGGCGTCTTCGGGCAAGTCCCGTCAACGTACTATACCTACAGCATCTTGGTCTATCTTTTCTTAAGATCCCTGATTGTAATAATTCTAGAAGCCCTCTATGTTCCTATCGTTTTTGGCTTCTCTTGACCGAAATAACACACACTGCTCGGGCCTTTTCCGTATGGCTGACTGGCTTGATTTCCAGCTCAAGAAGCCTGGTCTATTGTGAGGTATCAGCATCTTCCAAGACCCTTCATCATATTACACTCCTATTCTCTCCGATCTGATTCATTGTGCAACATAATTGCAACGTCCAATATTCATTCTCCTTATCATGATGATACCTTAATTCCATGACCGATCTGATTGGCCCATGCAGCCACACTCGGCACATGATCAGCCACATGCTGCAGGCACCCTCGGACAGGGCAGGGACGTTAGAAAATACGTACCGATATGGCGTCAGAACACATGAGCGCCTAATAGTACTCTCTTCTTCAGTCACACGATCTTCCACGAGCAACATCACCAAGCAAAAAAAATAAAAATAAAAAAAAACAAGAACTGGCCTCGTTTCTCTGCTTTTTCTCTGCTCTTGGAATATAGATCTTGGCGCTTCACAATCATTCCTGCAAGGAATAGCGATAAGGTACCTTGACTATGGCGTTCGGTTTCCTCGACTTCCTCTCAGGCCTCTTTGGTTGGGTCTACTTCTTTGCCTGGAGCGCGTCTTTCTATCCTCAGCCCTTGCTCAACTGGCGTCGTCGCTCCACCAGCGGCACTACTATCGATTTCCCCTTTATCAACGTGCTCGGTGAGTCTCTCTCTATCTAGACCCCCCCTGCGGGATGACATAGCATGGATTGGCATGGCATGGCATGGCATGACCGTCAGAACATATGCCCCCTAGCCAGCAGCCCTTTTAACCTGTCGCCCCGATGCCCTGGGCCCGATTACCGCCACCTTTGTGATCCCAGTTGACTACTTGTCAAAGATCCATCATCATGGTCTTCATCGCTGACCATGATATCCGTCTGTAACAGGCTTTGCCGCGTACTTTAGCTCCAACGTAGCTTTCTACTATTCGCCAGAGATTCGCGCCCAATATGCTGCTCGACACAAGGGTCTTGAATCTACCGTACAGTTCAACGACATTACTTTTGCTCTTCACGCTCTGATCCTATCCACCATCACCACTTCTCAGTACCTCTTTTCCTCCTGGTGGGGATTTGCCCCGAACTCTGGAAACCGTCCTAGCCGCTTCATCCTTGGAGTGGCCGCCGGGTGTATTGCTGGGGTCTTATCTACGTGTACTATTGTTTCTGCTTCACCTGGAAACGATCCTGTTTACGACTGGGTCGCTCTCGATATCGTCTACGCTGTCGGCTATGTTAAGCTCATTGTCACCCTACTCAAGTACACGCCCCAGATCGTGGCCAACTACAGGAACCAGAGCACCGAGGGCTGGAGCATCTCCCAGATCCTGCTTGATGTGACTGGTGGTGTCCTCAGCGTCAGCCAGCAGGCTATCGACAGCTACCAGCAGCATGACTGGAGCGGTATCACCGGAAATCCTGTCAAGTTTGCCCTCGGCAACATCAGCATGATCTACGATAGCGTGTTCATCATCCAACACTACGTCTTATATCGCGAATCTGAGAAGTCTGCGCCTCGCGAGAATGAGAGCTTGCTACAGGACGAGGAGCGAAGGACAGAGCGAAGCGAGTGATCTGCTCTTTTCAGTTTCAATACATTGCAACTACAAACACAGAGAAACGAGGCATTTCACATGGATGTACCCTCAGGTGTCCTTGGTGGCATTATGATGTGAGCGTTGGATACCCCTTGTCTAGTGATCTATACTACATTAGAACATGAGCCTCAAAGGCGCGTATATACCTGTACTTAAACTTGCATGCTGATACAGTCAAACATACAGTAGATAGAACAGTCAATAGTAAGCATTCACTAGAGTGGCTGTATCTAAACAGCTGGAAAAGATTCAGCTTGCGCACCCTGCATTGGCCTTTTCACAGCCAGCGCTATGGTACGTGACCTACAGACCAATAATGATACTCATCTCACCTTCTTCAAGTAATCTCGCCGCTATTATCCCATCTCCTCAACGACGATCTCAAGTCAAGTATTCAACGTAGCGGTCTGGGAGATTTTCAAGGCTAGCTGAGGGCGGTAAGCAATCCTATGGCCGAATTGGGGAAATGTTTAAATCCAACGGAGCTGAGCGTACATAGAGGGCCTCATATTGGTTCGAAATACCGTATATATGGACTAATTCAGAATAACTGCATCGTCGGCTGGCTGAGCAGCCTTTCTACTACGAGTCTATCCATTAACTCATACGCCCTGTTCTAAGGTGCATATTAACAGAATAATAATGTAGTGGTAAGTCTTACTATTCCATGCCTAACTTGCATATGACATTCAGCTAGTACTAAGACTGAGCTATCTCCGGCAGAATGATGGCGTGCAGGATGTCGCCTAACAGGGTTGGAAGCAGCTGAATCTGTGCCTCATCACCTTGATGATGGCCTCAATTCTTTGACCTGTCGAAAAACCAACAAGGCGCAATGTTCTTCACCTTTCAGACAGGATAGTACAACACACTCCTTTTTTTGGGTTTCTTTGGCTTGGCAAATATACGACGAGTGCTGGCCAACATGCGCCGGCAAACAGAGAGTCCAGCTCAAGAAGATTGATGCTTATAGAAGCGCAGCACTAGGGGACATATCAAGCACAAGTCGTGGGCTACATCTCATTTATAGCACCAACATTCTAATTGTAGGCACTGATGAATGTCCTAATAGCACATTAACTATTATAACATTCAAGTAATCGTCATGTCGTAAATGTAAAGGATAGGCAACCACTTGCCAAAATCCATTGCAGTGTCTTCCACACGGAGAAGCGGGAGCAGCCGACGGAACAGCCCCACAGCCTTATTCTTGAACAAAACAATAGAAAGATGTCGACAACCACAAAAAGATATCGCGAATAAGCGCAAGCTAAATATTAGTGCTCATAATCGAAAGATGAAGAGGCAAAAAACAATCGACAACGGCAGGATTCGAACCTACGCGTGCGAACACAATGCCTATGATGTCTCAGAAGAGATAGCAGGGCATCGCCTTAACCACTCGGCCACGTTGTCTCGCTTTATCGTTGAGGAAGTGATAGATAGTATGGGTATATAGAGATTACGTTGCACTAGCATTCCAACTGTTTTCCTCCAATTCTAATCCTTACACATAAAGTGCTTGCCAATTAGCACAACAATCCGTTTATAGACATAATACATGCTTAATACGCTTGGCTCAGAAAGAGCATAGAAGCTTAACAAAAAACCATAACAATCAAGACGCATAGTATCAGTTTGGTGAACATTGACCCACCCAAGAGCATCGCACAACAAACCGGCCCAGTCTATTCCTTTCCCATCTATATACGCATCTACTCTATGCTACATTACAAGTACAACCGTTTACCACGGGTTTCACAATGTTCATTTTAATACAAAGCTGATTGTTTTACCTCCCCTCACGGGAATGGCCCTCTGGGCTGCACGTAGATTATATGGCCCCTCGGAGAACCGTGCAGCACCCTCCTCAGTATTTAGAATCTCCTTGACCATCCAGTCTCTCAGCGCATCACCTGATAGCTCAGCTGGGGGCGGTGGGATGTTGACAACACCGCGAACCTTGCCGTTAACCTGAACGGCGCAGGGCTGTAACCGGGGACGGACGAGTTCGGCCAGGGAATGATCTGCGACAGGGAAGCTGGTGGATGAGAAGACCGAATCGATAGAAGGGTCGAGGAGAGCATAGCATTCTTCGGCAAATGCGGGTGTGATGGGCGCCATCATGGAGATAATTGCCTGAGCGGCTTCGTGCCTGATGATGGGGTCGGCGGTGGCATTGTCGATAAGCGTGTTTGTGAGAATCATGAGGTCTGACACTAAGGTGTTGAGGGAGTAAACTTCATCATAGGACGCTGTAACAGAGGTGATGGTACGCTGGACTTCTCGCCAGATGGCTGCCTCAGCATCCCATTGTGCAAGCTCTTTCGCAGACAAGGAAGCAAGGCGCCCATGTTTAGCAGAGAGATAGTCTTTAGCAGTCGTTGTATCCGAAACAGACTCCGCAGCAATGGCAGTGATCTGGTCATGTAGCCGCTGTAGCCAACGAGTGACGCCAGAAATCTTGGTTTCGTCCCAGTTAAGTACATCGGCAACAGGAGCCTGGAAGAGCATGTGCGCGCGGGTAGCGTCAGCGCCGTACCGGGAGATGAACTCTGAAGGGTCAACTCCGTTATACTTGGATTTGGACATTTTTTCAAAGGAGATGTTGGCTGGCTTCCCGGATGAGACGACCTTGGGCTGGTTCGGATCCGTTAGGTCAACCTCGTCAGGCTTAAGGAAGCGACCGTTGTCGGGGTCGATAAATGTCTTGCCGTGGACCATTCCTTGAGTGATTAGGCGCTTGAACGGCTCAGCAGACTTGGCAGTCTCCTCAGAGTATTGTGGGAGTAGAGGTGTCGATGCCAAGAATTTATACATAAAGCGGGCGTAGAGCAGATGGAGAATAGCGTGCTCAATACCACCGATATATGTATCAACAGGAAGAGTCTTTCCTGCTCCAGAAGAAAATGGCTCTTTCTTGTTGTGAGGATCAATGAAGCGGGCATAGTACCAGCTCGAGTCGACAAAGGTATCCATGGTGTCTGTATCTCTTCGTGCAGCCGCCTTGCACTTAGGACACGTAGTATTGACAAACTCGGATGATGATTCAAGAGGACTTCCATTGCGTGTCTCTGCCCAATTCACGTCGGGAAGTTTCACAGGGAGCTGCTCGTCTGGTACGGGCACTGGACCACAGGAGTCGCAGTGAATAATAGGGATGGGAGTTCCCCAATACCGCTGTCGACTGATCAGCCAGTCTCGTAGACGCCACTTCTCAATGGTCTTGGCAAGGTCAGCTGCTTCAAGTAGCTTGACAATTTCTTCTCCAGCAACAGTCGAGTGTTTGCCCTTAAAAGAGCCACTATGCTCTGTCATGATGCCATGCTCGACAAAAGGCTCGTTCTTCATAGCTGTTGTTGACTCATCCTCTGAGGCGGAGAGGACATGGCGAACAGGTGTATCATAATGATGCTCCTTCCAGAAGGCATGATCTCGCAGATCATGGCCAGGGACACCCATGACAGCACCCTCACCATAGTCGCCCAAAACATACGGCGCAATGTAAACAGGCAATGATACTTTGGTGGCATCTGGAGTCTGCTCGTGGTAGGCGAGCGGGTTAATAGCCCGCAAGTGAGGCAACAGATAGCCAACTTTAGAGTCTGCGGGAAGACCAGGGATGGTGTCCAGGAAGGCTTGAAGCTCAGGGTCTGAAGCTGCGAGCTGTGCTACGATAGGATGACTGGCAGCAAGAGCCACGTACTGAACGCCAAAGAGGGTGTCGGGTCGAGTAGTGAAGACTTCAATAGCAGCATGAATATCATGTCCCATAGCAAGAACGGGAAACTTGACAGAGGCGCCGGTCGATTTGCCCAGCCAGTTTTTTTGCTGAGCCAGAACTCTTTCCGGCCATGCATTCTCCTTGGCAAGTGCGTCGAGTTCTTGAAGAAGCGCCTCACGGAACTCGGAGATGCGGAAGAACCATTGCTTGAGCTTGCACTTCTCAACCTTGACGCCGGATCTCCACGAGCAGCCATTGGCATCGACCTGCTCGTTCGCAAGGACAGTTTTGTCAACAGGATCCCAATTGACCTCGGCTTCGGCTTGGTAGGCAAGACCTCGTTCGTGTAGCATGAGGAAGAGCTTCTGTGTGTGCTTGTAAAAGCCAGGGTCGCAGGTCGATAGCTCCTGGAACGGGTATTAGCTCAAGTTAACATTGTATGTCGATAAAAAACGTACACGATCCCAATCCCAACTTCCGTTCATGAGTTCGAGTTGCTCCTTCATCTTGGCCATGTTACTTGTTGTCCATTTCTCTGGAGCAACTCCTCGCTCAATGGCAGCATTCTCTGCGGGGAGACCAAAAGCATCCCAACCCATTGGCAGCATCACTTGGTCACCTTTCAATGTTCTGTATCGAGCGACCACGTCCGCAATGGCGTATACTCGCAAGTGGCCTAAATGGAGGGTGCCTGAAGGATATGGGAACATGGGCAGCACATAGTGGTTATTGTCCTGGCCATCTGCCAATTTTTCAGAGGCTTTCCCTGCCTTTTGAACTTCCTCCCACTTCTTGCGCCATTTTTTGTCTATAGAAGTAAGGTCAATAGCATAATATCGTCGTGAGAGCGTGCTGAGAGTCGTAGCTTTGCTATGGGCGATTATCGGCCGTCGAATCGAGTTCGAGATGGAGAGGCTAGACAAAGTGCGCCGAGCTGCGGCACAGCTCATGAGCCTTTTATGTAGCAGTGTCATTGACGCGTCTGCATGATATGATGCTAAATCGCATCAATTGGTATATATAAGTCAAATGGGCAGTGAGGTTTGGTTAGGAAGATAGATGATGCTCTTCGAGAGAGAGGCTGAAAATTAAAGCTCGGGCCATCGGTACTTAGATCGTAGTACCCTCGACGCCCAATAAGGCCCTGCATAATACCCGACTCCAGGTACCGTCACCGTCCATGCGTCATGGCTAGTGGCTGAAGTCCAGTGCAGCCTTACCGAGACCGGCCGCTGAAAGCTGCTAAACACTTTGAGTGACCCCGCTAGGTAATTATCGCTATCATGGATGCCCCGCCACAAAACTCATCCCCTCGACGAAAAGAGATTCCGACGTCTTGTCTCGCCCCTGGACCTATTCCGAGTTATCTCCTTGGTTTGAGACAGTCTCCTAGAGCTAAGCTTGACGGTTCTAGATCAACAAGAGAAAGGTGCAAGCTGGCCCGGAGCTTACTTCTCTGATCCCGCATACCCTTTTCCTTCTCTTCACCTTTCCTCACCTTGACGAATAGACAACTCCAAAACGAACCGACGATATCCGGCCAACTTCAATTCTACATCTACATCTACATCTACATCTACATATACCTTTGCGAATAGAAACGACCAAGTCCTCGATAACATCACTTCTCCCCGTCCATAGCTATGGATAAAATCACCGATCGCATCGCCGCTCTGCCGGCTGATGGCACATACTTCTCTCTCGAGTTCTTCCCTCCCAAGACCGCAATGGGCTTCTCCAACCTACGAGACCGTCTTCACCGCATGGAACGGGCCCTTCGGCCCCTCTTTGTAAACGTTACTTGGGGTGCTGGTGGAAGTACTGCCCAAAAGTCTCTCGAGCTGGCTGAGCTGTGTCAGAGGGAAGTGGGACTTACAACCTGTCTACACTTGACGTGCACCAACATGAGCAAGAAGTTGATCGATGAGGCGCTCGCGGATGCAAAGGCACTGGGCATCAGGAACATTCTGGCTTTGCGAGGCGATCCCCCACGGAGAGAAGAGTATCGAGACCCTGAAGACTCGGAGGATGATGGTGGCCAGGACTTCAATTGGGCCGTCGACTTGGTCAGATATATCCGCAAGACTCAGGGCGACTATTTTTGTATTGGCGTGGCAGCATACCCTGAGGGACACGCAGAGGAGAGCCATCCTTTGGGACAGAGCGTAGAGCACGATCTTCCTTACCTTGTGCAAAAGGTTCAAGCTGGCGCAGACTTTATCCAGACTCAACTCTTCTTCGACATCGAAGCATACGAACGCTTCGAAACCACTCTGCGAGAACACCCGAGCGGTGTCTTCAAAACTCTTCCTATCATTCCTGGACTTATGCCCATCCAAAGCTACCAAATGATCAAACGAACGACCAAGCTGAGCCACGCCAAGATCCCTCAAGATATCCTCTCGCGCCTCGATGCCGTCAAAGGTGATGATGAGCGGGTCAAGATGGTTGGTGTGGACATTGTTAGTGAATTGATAGACAAGATCAAGGATATCAAGTCCAAAACGCTGGGACCCAAGGGATTCCACTTTTACACACTCAACCTCGAGAAGGCTGTGTCCTACATCTTAGAGCGGGCAGATCTCATTCCCGAACTTCCTGAGGATGAAGAGGCTGTAGCACCTGATGACCTTCCCATTCCCTCGCTTCAGATTAATGGTAGCTTCAACATGCGCTCCAGCAGCCACTCTCGCTCCCGACAATCGAGAAGACACTCGTCAGTAGGCTCAGATCCCCACAACCGTGTCATTGTTGGTGATAGGCCAGCTGTACACCCTGAGTGGGAGGCTACTGGTCAGGAAGCCGGCGTGCGTGCCGAGGCCGTCAACACACGCGCAAACACACTGGCCATCTCGGAAGGCGAAGGCGTTCTTGGCCGTGAGGCGACATGGGACGACTTTCCCAACGGTCGTTTCGGTGATGCTCGCTCACCTGCATACGGTGAGATTGACGGCTACGGTGTGAGCCTCCATGTGTCCGTCACTCAAGCCACTAAACTCTGGGGCAACCCTAAGACGCGGGAGGACATCAACGACCTGTTCGTCAAGCACATCCAGGGCGAGCTACCGGCCATTCCCTGGAGTGAGGAGGAGCTTCTAGCCGAGAGTTCAACGATCAAGCCACATCTCCTGCAGCTCAACCGTAAGGGCTGGTGGACCGTCGCCTCGCAGCCCGCCGTCAACGGTCTGCGGTCCAGTGATGACACTTTCGGATGGGGTCCGCCCAGCGGCTTTGTCTTCCAGAAGTCGTTTGTCGAATTCTTCATCCCCGCAGACGAATGGCAGACTCTCAAGGGCAAACTCACATCTCCAGAGCTTCGAGACTCTGTGTGCTTCTACGCCAGCAATGCTCGTGGTGACTACGTCTCATCAGACGGCAGCGATCACGTGAACGGGACGGCGGCATCGGTGGCCGGCACCAACCCGAGCACAAACGCCGTAACGTGGGGCGTGTTCCCGGGCAAGGAGATCATCACGCCAACGATTATCGAGGAGGTGAGTTTCCGAGCTTGGTGCGAGGAGGCTTTTGGTATCTGGGGCGAGTGGGCCAAGGTGTACGGCCGGGGTTCTGAGAGTGAGAAGCTCCTGAGTGGCATCAAGGACGAGTACTGGCTTGTTAATCTGATTCATCATGATTTCGTGGACAAGGATGCTTTGTGGCAGGTCTTGTCAAGTTGAGCAAAGTGTTTTTGGGTCGTCGGGGTGTAAATATGTCAGGAAAAAAAAGTCTAGAACAATAATACGAATGTTTATAATTCGACTATTAATGGACTACATCACGTATACATAAGCTCATGCATTAACTCACAACCGTTGATATTGTTGAGTATCATCTAACTACTACGTAGTTCTCGTACACGCCCCATAACTTTTAATGTCCCTGTTTCCTTTACAAACATGTAGGCGGAAGATACCATGACCCTCTCGCATGGAAAAGACATCTCGAAATGCGCACCCGTGGATCCCGTATAGATCCTGGTATATAAACCGTGACGTGAAAGAATCAATCAGACGTGAAAAGAAACAGAGATGCCTGATAAAAAGGAAACCGAAGAATTGTGCCCTGAAGATGGGCATGTGCAATCGGGAAAAGGGGACAAGTGATGATGGTCCGCAGATATAGATGGGCATCAAAAACGCTGTGATGCCGAAAGCAAAACGTGTAAAGTCGATATAGCCATGGTCGCTGACAAGAAAGATTCGCTACGTATCGGGTGCGTTGTATTGTACACTGAATACTGAGCTGCCGAGTTTGTATGATGCAGCTGCTCAAAGCAGACACAAAAGATTCCCAAGATCAAGGGTTTTAGATTTCTCCATCACCCCAGTCCATGTAGGCAGAATCATCCGGAGGTGGAGCAAGGAAACCGGCGTTGGAGCCAGGACCAAACATGCCAAATTGAGGTACAGCAGAGTTCATCGTACCCATGCCAGAAGGGGGACCGGTAGCTATGCCAGATGGCTGAATCCTGGGTTTGACCTCGCCAAAGATGGACGTAGGCGGCATAACGGTAGACTGAGGAATAATCGCAGGGCCAGTGGGAGTGGGAGTAGGCGCGTCCTCAGTAGGCGACTCGCTATCCTGGAACTGGGACGCATCGGCGATAGTAGCGGCCGCTTTGCGCGCAGCTGAGCGAGAGGGGGTTGTTCCACGAGGGGGAGCTCGGATTGTCTTGACTTTCTTGGAGGGCGTGTGGTCCATGTCGTCAAAGTTGAGGGTCTCATCGTCATCCTCGTCCTCGGACATGGAGCGCTTGATAGGGCTCACAACAGGGGGGGCAGCCTTGCGCTTGGCGCCCTTACCAGAGCGGCTACCAGGCTGGCTACGAACGGGAGTTGGCTTAGAGGGAGTTCCCGGGCCAGCAGGACCAGCACCTGAACCAACGTTGATAGCGCTCAGAACATCACCGCCGTTGTTAGCGGCATAACGAAGAGCCTCGGCGTCCTTCTTGATGGTACGGAACTGGAACTGGATGCCGTCTGCAGTAGACTGTCCAAAGTATTTGGCGATGTCTAGACAGTGAGAAGAGTTAGCGAGCGCTTATATGAATGAGGAAAAGATGGTAGTGTTTTGAGACGAGGACATGAGACGAATGCAAAGGGGGTCGTACTGTTCTTGTCAATAGCTGCCTGGGTAGAAGGCAGCACGTTCTCATCCGTGGTCAAGTCCTTGATATCGAGGCCTTGTTCACGCGCATCGTTGATGATTTGGACTGTGGCACGGACTTTGCGGAAGCGATGGTTCAAGGCATGATCAGTCATGTCAGAGCCGTAACAGGCGGCAATTTCTGGGAGGAGAGAAAGAGTCAATCTTCCATGCTCTTCCAGACTAGAGATTACATGACGGACTCATGACCCTCTTGATACGGTAGGGGATGGAAACAAGAGTGTAGATGGAAGGTCAAGATAAACAAAAAGAGATATTCTGGTGCTTACCCTTGTAGTTCCACTTGACCTCTGGATGAGCGGCCACGAGGGCGCGAACCATACGAGCTTGAGCCTCGTAGGTTTTGTAGTTTGCTTTGGCGTTTGAGGGAGCCATGATGTCTCGAGTGGGTCTTGTCTAGTGATTGAGTTAATGATGATCTCAAGATGATCCTGGCTCAAGTTTGAAAGAGAGTCGGATAGAAACACAAGGTAAGAATGTTGATGTTCGGATTGAAGAGAAGAGAAGAGAAGAGAGGAAGAGGAGTTTGTCAAGAGTGACAGGCCAAGGATATGGGATGAGGAGTGTTTCAAGGGAACAAACTGACCTTGACTGAGTTAACAAACGGCAGTGGCTTCGTCAAAGATGCGTAAGATGATACGCGAATAGTTTTTTTCGTTGGTGGTGGTAGAAAGAAAGATGCGCTCAAGAGAAAAGGTGATGCGATGTGATGCGATATCACAGAAGTGAGATGGAAGAATGCGAAAATGAAGTGCAGTAATGAAAAAGGAAAAGAAAGCAAAGGAAAGATGATGACGCAATAGCAAGTGGAAAACGAAATCTGTGAAGAGAAGAAAAGGCGAGCGCAAGGTGAATAAAACGCGGTGGAGTAGCTCGAAAGGACGAGTTGCGATATGCACGATGTGAATGTGAAGGAGTTGAAGTGAAGACGGAAGAAAGAGAGGAGAGGTATGTAGATGGGCCCGTGTTGACAATGATTCACTGTCAAATGATCGCGAGCCCTAAATAATTAAAGAGACGAAAATTGTGATGCTCGCTTTGATGAATTTTGCGACTATGTTTGCGCAGAATGGATAGTAGTTGTGGATGAAGCGGGAGCTGTGATGTGAGGTTAGTTGCTGGGCGACCAGATGAGCAAAGGCAGATAGGTACGTACCGAACCACAATCCCAAGCTCTCAAGAATAGGGGATCCAGAATATGAGTTTCTTTATTCTTTGTTCAGTAAAACATTCTTGAGCAGTGATACAATTAAATCAAGTGTTTATTTATTTGTTTGTTCTGTGTGCTATTGTATTTATTGACTTACCTGTTTGGCATCTCACGTTAGATAAGAACAATGGCAGATTGAATTATGCCAGTGCAGAGACAGTAATACACCACTGACGGGTGAAGATAATCCGGATATTAATGACCGAAAGAAATAAGAAGAGTTGAAGGTGCCGACCCTGGAATACAAGTAGACAGATATGATATTGAATATCTCAAAAGATGAATTCTGAAAACGACGACAGGCACTGGGAGCCTGGTGCTAGCTATCTCGGCTGAGGTCTCGAATGCTGAAGTTTAGATAGACTGTACAAGACTTGCATACTCAACAACATGTCAGGGTCATCTACAACAGTAAGCGATTAGAGAAACAAAAAGACGAAAAGTGAGTTAATATGTGTCATTTTATAAATTATGTTCTATATTATATTTCGTAGGTGATAGTCTTGATGTGCATCCAGCTGCTTGATATATTCTCTCCGACCTCACGTGTACCCCGCTAACAGATCCTCACGGAGTTCCTAAGGATGCGACTGTGCCTGTTTCAGAAACAAGCCAAGGTCCAAAAGAGCCGGGATCTGATCCCAAGCCAAGACCCGGCAATCGCTCAAGGGATTGTGGTTGCGTAATTTGTGGGGAGCTTGAGTTTTAAAGAGAAGAGTCAATAAAGAATTGCATTCTCTTCTCAGTCCAGGCTTATATGATCATAACCCTGGACTCGCCCACTCGTCTCGGCTCCTGTTCCTCGACCTGATCTCGATATCCCCTCCTCAACCTCATGTCCTCGTTGTTCCACCTCTTTAGCAACTTATCCTATAGCAGCTCTCTTGGAATCGAATCGGCGTAGCAAGACCCGGCATCACCGTCATTAAATCATTTATAATCCGTGGTTTTGAGACGGCTTATTTGGCCTCCTCACTACCAACAAATGGAGCTGGTCGTCGTGTAGGTGTAAGGCTCCGGCTATGGCTTCGTGTCATTGCTTTAGATGCCTCCCACTCCACCATAGGGTGCTCCTTGATCTGCGCTGGCTCCTCTTGTCCGCCGTTGTACAATAGGTACTGGAAGCCGAGGAAGAAATCGCACGATGCCTGGAACATACCCGAAACCTTGAACGACCAGGGGATCTCTGACTTGGACGTAAAGAACCAGAACAGCTTCATGGTATCTCCACCAATCCAAGCGGCCAATACCGACAATCGCAGTCCTTTGGATGACTTTGTCCGCATGTTGATCAGAATCTGAGGAATCGGGAGCGTCGCTTCAACACCCAGTCCGATGCATCCGATGGCGTTCGCATACACGGCGTAGAGTCCCGGCATCTGGGAAAGGAGAAGCTCCAGCACAAGGAGGCCGGCAGCAAAGTACACAATAGCATGCCAGTATCTGCAATTTGTATTAGCTCAGAGCCAATCGTACACGGTTAGGAGCAAGACGCATACCGTTGTGGAGACCGCCACTGCCAAAAGTTGTAGGGGCGTTGGAAACCCATCAAATTATCGTCGGTACCAGCAAATGGAAGACCGGCCTCGCCGCCCTTGCTGGGTGGGGGTGGTCGGAAGTCAAGCGCAACTTTGAGTAGGGCGATTTGAACGATAACCATGAGCAGGGATTGGAGGAGCAGGCTCGTATCGTATTGGGCTTGAGGCCAGTAAAAGATTCTGCAAGCCGGGAGGCGCGGGTCAGCCATTGTTCACACTGATCGATCGCGTTGAGCGAGGATATATCGAACCTCAGGAAAGACGCGACAAGCATTATAAGAGGGATATCGAGAGAGAAGCCTGCGCTGGTCTTGTTTCGGTACATGGAGATAATCTGGTCGCTATACGAGAGGATGGGCGACATGACGATGAAGAATGGCGCCACCCAAGCCGTAAGCTCCATTATCCATCCCACTAGACCTTGATCCATTTTTGCGTTGTTTTATCGAAGCGAGAGGACGAGTCGAGGACGATAGACGAAGAATGTTATCGTTGGTAAGGAGTCGACGTGGTCGAGGTCAAGACGGAGATAAGGGCTGTACTGATGACGACACCTTCATTCGCACGGGGAGATGCAGGTAATGACAAAAACTAGCCAATCGATCGAGGATGAAGAGATGCGAACAACGGAGAGGCGAGGTCGAGAGAGGAGGATAAGGAGAGTCTAGATGTAAGAATCAAAAATCCGAATTCAAGTCAGTGAGGCGCTGAGTATCGTCCCTAGTCAAAGGAGCAAGGATAAAGGGAGAGAGAGGCCGAGTATAACAGCCAATCATGACAGTCCAGTTGACCTGGGCAATTTTGGAGGTACTTAGTTCAGCATTCTAGAAGATGTCTTGGCCAATTAACAATAGCCTTGTGGAGTTCGGGCATCCCGTTCCGCTAAAGATTCAGTGGCCAGAAGCTTGAGCTCAGAGGCAGAGCCTCTAAGCCAAGCCCCTTTCTCTAGGTCCGCTGAGACCGGCAGTTCAACTCAGAAGCAGTCCAATAAGAAACTATCAAAACAACATGGATCTAACCACCTAGGATCAGTTCCATTCCAGGACAGATGCTCAGACCGGATTGGTTGCTTCGTGTCCGTATATCCAAGTAAGTTCAGGTCAAGTTACACAGACACACGCGTTCAGCTATTTGACTCGTTTCATTTTACGCCATGTGCTGTTTTCATCGACTTCTAACGATCATCCTCGGTACACGCAGCAGCTATCATTGCCGTGCCTTGCTACATAGGTAGGTAGGTACTGTCTAAGCCTGGTCGACTCCTTACACACGTACCAACACCCTTGATGATCATGTGGAGCCAGCATCCTATTGTTGTGATAGATGAAGAGCGACAAATATATCCAAAGTTCTATTTTCAATTCTATCAACTCCGCGCAATATGCCTAGCTAATGACTTGTATCACCCAACCAAAATAAAAACTTACTCCAATTCCACATTCTTACTCCTTCTTACGTTGAAATGGCTTCTTGATATAGCCCACCAGCTTGCCCAATCCGCCAAATATGGTCCCAAACCCAAAGCTCCAGCCCCGAATGCGGACTGTGTAGATAAAGAAGTATACAAGCATCCAGTTAGACACACAGAATGCAAGGAAGATTCCAAAGTCTATCCAAAACGTTAGTATGCTGCAGAAAAAACGTGTCGGTTTAGAAACGGGCTTACCTCTCCATTTGTCGCTCGCAGAAATGTTGAGCGACGCTAGATAGTCGTTGCCAGAGGACATTGGGCAGAACTCGCAAGCGCTAGTAGCATTGGGGTTGACGAGGTATCCTCCAGCAGACTCGGCAAATCCTCCCGCATATTCTTGACATGTTTGGTTTGGAGGAGCATCAAACTTGGCTGTCTCTTGGGACGAACACTCAATCGGAGTACCGTCAAGAGTTGCTGCAAGAATACCTCCGATCCAGTATGTAGAAGGATTCACATAGTACATCCAGTACTTCCAAAAGACAGGAAGTGAGGCGTAAGGGCGAACAACTCCGTTGAACAAGCCGAACATGACGAAGAAAAAGGGTAAGACCTGATCGGTGTTAGTATGAAGACAATCCTCAAAAGTAAGACTCAGGCGGAACTTACATTGGAAATTACGGTGAAGCTGGGAGCAAATGCGCAAATCCACTGGCCCCAGCTCGTCATGAAGAGGAAGATGAGAAGAGTCATCAGGAAAGTGTAGCCCGATACGGAGCTCTCAGTTGGGAGCCCAGTTGGCCAGTACCAGAGCACAAAATACAACACGGCTGACACAACAGCGGCAGGGATATCGGCAAGAATGTTGGCTGTGCAGAAAGCAAACCAGCCATAGATACGAGAAGGATATTCTCGAGCCTGCCAAAGAGACATGTTTTGGTAGAACTTGGGTACGACGCCGTTAACGATGGTAGCAGGGATCGTGACGATGATAAAGCAGGTGAACATGCGGTTCTGCATATCCTGCATCGTGTTCCCGAGATCCCAGAATGTGAAGCCGTTGAAGATACCCATGATGACCGCAACAAATAACTTGCCATAGATGTAGGAAGGATCGCGCCAGTGCTGCCTGAACATACGCTTGGTCAATTCGACAGACTGAATCCATGTTGATGCAGCAAATTCGGCATGCTCCTCATTCCCTGATGTTGCTCCTTCTGTGGCAGAGCTTCTAACTCTCTTGAGACCATCAATTTCTTCAAGAACCCGTTGAGCCTCTTCACTGTCGGCCCATTCCTGGTTCCAGTCAACCCTGGTACCGTCAGGTCGCTTATGAGGTCGAGCAGCCGTCTCGAGAATGAACTCGGCAATGTTCTTATTTTGAGGGCAGACAGCACCACGGTCGGCAAAGTACTTGACAACATCCTGACCGTTCTCGCCCATGGGACCGAAGTAGAAGGTGTTGCCGCCGGGGTTGAGGGCGAGAACCATGTCAAACTGCTGGATAAGAACAGAGCTTGGCTGGTGAATGGTGCAGACGATAGCCTGGCCAGCTCGGCTCAGCTTTCGAAGGAAACGGACAATTGAGTAAGCAGATTGAGAGTCGAGACCAGAAGTAGGCTCATCGAGGAAGAGCAGAAGTGATGGCTTGGCTGCCAGTTCAACACCAATGGTCAATCTCTTACGCTGTTCCACTCCAAGACACGAAATGATGGCGTCCTGTAGGTCGTTGAGCTCGAGGAGATCAATGATCTTATCCACGTATGCGAGCTTATCGGCACGGCTGACAGACGCGTCCTGGCGAAGAATGGCAGAGAACTCGATAGCCTCTCGCACAGTCTGAGCCGTATCGTGAAGATCACCCTGAAGGCAGAATCCAGTGTTTCTCTGGAAGTCTGTGCTCAGAGATCTTCCATCTACAAGCATCTCGCCTGTGACAACACCAACCTTGGTGCGTTGTGAGAGAATATTGAGAAGTGTAGTCTTGCCAGCTCCCGAGGCGCCCATGAGAGCAACCATAAGACCCGGCTTGGCATATCCGCTGACCTTGTTGAGGAGTTTTTTCTCGCCGCCGAGATAAGGAACGGTGTACTCGATGTCTCGCCATGTAAAGATTGACTCGCTGTCGGTAATTTGTTCCAAGGCCTCCTCCTCACTGCCCGAGTTGGGGTCAGCCAAAACACCAGACGAACTGCCAGAGCCGTCTCCAACAGCCTTTTCATCATCGTTCGGTGCCTCAGCTTGTCGAGCTTGTTCCTTGGCCTTGCGGCTCTTCTTGAAGATCAAAGCACCGCCGCCACCTTCTGTGAAGTTAACAAGCTCCGTCGCCACGACCGTGACGATAATGTAGAGAACAGAAAAAGCAATGACAACACCAAAGTTTCGCCATAGGTGAGAGCGGCTATAGTTGTAGGTTGCTTGCAAATAATCGCTTCCAGAAACCGACTGCGCATTAGTCGAGGCTCCCCCAATAGCGCAACCTTGGTAGTCTGACTGAACTCCTAGTCCTTGAGGGACAAGCTGTGAAGGTGCGCATTCCATAGTTCGATCAGACATTTCGTTGGCCAAGACAGCCTCAAAACTGTAGCTGATAGGGTTGATCCAGTACAGCCAACCAAACCAGATGTAGTCCCTTAACAGCTGAGTCTTCGGAATCACATATCCAGTAAAAATGACCAGCAAGTTCAGTGAAATTCCTGAAAACCGCACAGCAGTGTCGATCTCGGGAGACAAGCTGGCAAACATGCGGTACAAGGCCGTGATCATGATGGTCGTAGTATACACGAACAGCAAGTAGATCCAGAATTTGGATACATCCACATCAAGTCCAGTCATGAAGTACATGAGGATGCCAAAGAGAGACACTTGAACGGCGATAACGGGAAAATCAAGCAAAACTCGGGCAAGAGAGACAGCCGAGGGACGATAGAAAGCGTAGTCGCGGTGGCGCGCAACGATATCACGCCCAGAAACAGCCTTCATAAGCTCAGACAGCTGGAGCCAGCCCAGGAAAACAATAGAGAAGAAGATAGTACCGCCGCGGCTGAAAGCGCTTTCAGTGTCTGTCGATTGTCCGTAGAAGAGGGATCCCACGATGAGACCGTTTGAGATGATGATAAAAAGCTTGGTCCATAGTGTCGTGGTATCACCAAACAGCAGCCAAGCTTCTCGCTTAGTGCAAGCAAGAACTTGTCGAGGGAACGAGATGGTGTAAGGAGACTTGTCAGAGACGTGCTTGGACTTGGAATCCTGCACGGCATCCTGAAACCTCTTTGCGTCTTGATAGTCAGACTGGTGCAGAGATTCCTTGTATGCAGCAACATCAGCCAAGAGCTCTTGATAGTTTGGCGAGTTCCGGAACGCTGACTCGAGCTCCTCAGGGGTTCGGGGGGCGCGATGCTCGAAACCAGGTCTGTAACGTCGCTCGTTCGGATCGGTTATGGCGGTCAGGAAGTCGGCGGTTGTTTGTCGTTCGGGGCATTCGAATCCAAGGTCGATAAAGTATTGCTTTGCCTTGTTGGCAGGTCCAGAGAAGATTTGATGGCCTTGATCAATGACCAATACCTTATCCATCAGCTCATATATACCCTCACCCGCCTGATACAAGGTGACAAGAGTGGTGCGGTTGCTGATGTCTGTCATAATTCGAAGTGATCGTGCATAGTCGAGAGCAGTTGACGCATCCAGTCCTCGGGTGGAGTTATCCCATGCCATAACAGTAGACTTGGAGGCGAGAGTCTCTGCAATAGAGACTCGCTTCCTCTCACCACCAGAAACACCTCGAGTGAAGTCATCACCAACGACGGTATCTCTTGTGTGGCTGATTCCAAACATCTTCATGAGAGCATCCACAATGATGGGGATATCGGCCTTCTCCTTCATCTTTGTCTTGTTTGTGAGCGCAAAGGCTAGAGTCTTCCAAACACTTAGAGTAGCAAAGTGAACATCATCTTCGCCGTTGTAGTTGACCTCTCCTCTAAAGTGCTTCTTTTGCTCAGCCGCGGGAATGCCACTGTAGGAAACATCTCCTTCAACAGCAGCATACGACTCGCGGTTGTTGCTGATGGCCTTGAGAAACGTGCTGCAGCCAGCCCCAGGTCGACCTAGTACGAGCATCATCTCTCCGTCTCGAACGCAGCCGGTAAAGTCGTGAATCAGAGTCCGTGTCGGGGGCTTTCCGATTCGAAGAGCCGGGATGAATCGTGTAAGTACGCGATAGAGATCAGGGCCAAATGTACCAAGGATGGCATCAGGAACAGTCCGCACAAAAGATGTCGTGGTTCCAACGCCTTTGACGGTCAAGTTCTCGTACACGACTCCAACTCGTTTGAGGGAACCCTCTTCAGAACGCTTTTCGAAATGACCTTCGCGCATGAACTGGCCGAGCTCGAAGCCTTCAGTTTCATCGGGACCAGATTCAACATCGGTTCTTGATTCGTCATCGTTGGCATTTTGGTGATGCCTTGTTGAGGGTACTCGGGCAGCGGTATTGCTTCCTCTTCTGCCCGCGTAGGATTTGCTGGCGTGTGTTTCTTGAGTTCTTGTCTTGTGAAGGCTCATGAGGTTATGTCTTAGAGACTCGAATTCTTCCATAGCCTCTTGCTCGGTGACGTCTTTTTGTCCTCGCTCTCCCCATTTTCCTTCACGGACTATGCCTGATTCAGAGGAACTGCTGCTTGATGGAATTTGTTGTTGTCCATTGTCTACGGTTTGTTGAGAGATTGGAATTTGCTGTTGTCCCATTGATGATTGTGTACGGCGAATATTATCGCCGTCCACGGTGTTGCCAAACATGTTGGCGGCGATTTAACAATGGAGGATGAGTTTGAGTTTGTTGATACAGAAAAAAAAAGATACGTAGGGGCTATCTGATGTAATTGTTGTTGCCGAGTTGTTCGTGGTATGTAGCAACAAGCATGGCCAACGCAGATAAGCCTGGGCTGGTTCTCAAATGTCCATAAGAGCTTAACACGAGTTTATATCAAGGAGCTTGAGAATAGTGAATTTATAATACAGTCTCTCACTAGTTGATATGCACATTTTTATCCATGGTGACGTAAAGACGGGTAGATCATGGGTTGGTAGGATCTAGTGTAGCACGGTCCAAAATAATCGAGACAGATCATAGCCAGATTTGGTAGTAGAATGAACCACGGCTTGTGTCAAATACTAAAGGGGCAATATTGAGCACCCCCCATTACTTCAGACTGTGGGCCCTTGACTACATTCTCCTTGTCGTAGGCCCATAATAAATGGAGTTTAGCACTTGTCTCCGAGTTTTTCAAAGCATCTGCCATAACGTTATTCACTAGTCTCCCTAGTTTCCCAACTACATCGACGACAGCTTGACTCATAATCTGAGATAAGCCCCCATATTTTTTGCTTTGACAGAATCAACAAGCCGCATTTTGCCGGTCGGACATACACCATAATCTGTCGGATATACTACGTTGTAAGTGGGAAAAGCTAATGAGTACTCTGTACACCCCTGGTTCCTAAACGAAAGGATTCTTTATCGTAACTGTTCATTCTAGGAAATAGTTGATTGAACAAGGATAATAGAGCGCATATAAATCGGTACTTGACTTGGTTCTCTTCTTGTTGAGAACTTGTTTCGTATTGATAAGCATGCCCCAAGAATAAACCTGTTGTGGAACCGCATATAAGCAAACGCAAACAAACCTCAACATTATGATGACTGGCTTCAGCAACGATGGAGTTTAATCTCGGATGAAGTGCTCGCTCTCATCTTGCATAACAGACCCATCGATTACAAATCCTCTAAACCATAGAAGATTCATATGCCGGTCAATCCGTAGCTTATCTATCAAAAGTCTTACCGAGAAGCCGCTGAATATACATACTTTATGTGCCTAAGGTCTCTCGGCCGATTGGGCTGAGGTGATTGCAGGGTTGTAATGGCTTCACACGAGTTTGACCTGACCGACCGGCACTCAATTGCACTTCGCTACATAAGTTGTATGTAACTTCTAACGTTTCGATAAGAAGATTAGTTGCATAAAGTGAAGCTGGATAAACAATGCTAATGTTACTATACGTCGTGTTTTAAAACACACGTCGATTATATTATAAATCGATGCAGGGTAAGTGTGCACATTTAAATTTACTAAGAAAATCACACACAGCAAGCTGTTTAGATACGATCTCGCAGTAGTTATATTAAAACTGAAAATAAATACATGTTACCTATGGAATGGAAGAAAAGAGATACTATGTACTTTTCGTAAAGCTCTTTTCTCTCTTCTTTGTCAACATCCCTTACGATGGTAGCAAATAAGGTAGCTTGAATGTCATGTATCCTATATATAAATATCTAGCGAGAAGAATCGCCACCAAAGAAAGCAGCTTGGCGCAGTGGAAGCGCGGTACGTTTAACCAGATTCATCAATTCGTTGTTACACAAGCTAACTCATCACAGCCGGGCTCATAACCCGGAGGTCACTGGATCGAAACCAGTAGCTGCTATGGTATTCTTTTTTTGCCATTATCTACTGATATTTAAGTACCTTGTTTACTCGACTTGCGGTTACATCAGCGGTAAGAAATGCAGTAGAAGGGGAACGCTAGGTGAGACAAGATTGGTTAAGAAGCCGAGTAAATTACATTTTACCGCCACACAGGACAAGGACTTCACCCTAAGTTATCAACGGACTTCATGCTGGCTGAAAATACTGCGGCCTCTTAAAGACGCTGATATTACCGTTCTGTCAACTATCCCTCTTATGTTGTATGCCCGACCCAGGCTGGGACATTAGCAATCCCTCGAGAGATGTAGCACATAACAGTAACAAAAGAGTAATGTGGCAACTGCTGGTTTCAACTCAGTGATAAGTTGGCATGGATTGAATTAAGAAAAGTCAGCACGGCTTTTATTTATCTTGGCTTATACGCCATATGCAAATCTCAATTCAGGATTCATAATGCTTGTAGTTTGCAGATGTGGCAGTAAACTTGGTCGTGAGCTTTTACCCATACGTGAGTACGTACCAAAGTAAATGCATCAGGACATTGTCAACGAAACCGACATCTTTCATCTCCTTGTGCATTGTCCAGGTCTCGATTCTGAGGCGAAATTGATCTTCCAGAGAAAGCGTGCCCTCGACAATAAGAGTGTCAAACCTTTTCTTGAGGAGAGCAACTTGTGGCTTGTATATTGCCAGGAGAAGAACTCTAAGGGGCTTTCCCGCGTTTTTTCCAACCCCTTGGAGATTTGCGTTAAGCAACCTGATCACTTGGCCGATAGAAAGCTCTGGGTAGGCTTTGCTCGTCTGAGAGTTGTTCAAGTATTGTGCTCGACCCAGGAATTACCACGAAGCTCCGGTCTCATCATCCTGTTACAGGACACTGAAAGACGGCCTTGTTTGACGAAGCTAGTAGTGTTAAGCTATGGTGCTCTGGAGACCAAAGTGAATGGTCTCGCAGAGTCGCTTGAGTTCGTCGATAATCTAGGCACACTGAACTCGCTCCACGCCATCGTCCTCATCAGGGTCTCCGAGTTCCTGAGAATGAACATTGATGGGGGTAACGCATGTCGTCCATCAGTATGTCCAACCGGAATCGTCGAAGAGTAAAGCCCTTGCGGGCTGGCTTGTACAGCTTACAAAGATCAAGGCATTGTACAGTGAGCCAGACGATATTGAACTTTGCACCAAGGTAACCCTTAGTGAGTTTTTCGAGCCCCTCGGGCTTTTTAAAATGCTATTTGGGTAGCTGATCAGTTCTTCTACTGTTGAAAAGAAGTGGTAAGTATGAATGCTTGAATCTTTTGAGGTAGACAACTGAACTTACACATTGCAGGCCGACGGGAGTCATACCTGTGACTATGTAGCTTTGCACGCCCTTCAAAGGCAAGGTATATACAGAATGTGTTGTAATATATAAGTCCTAGCAACTAAGACCTTGAGCCTAGGGGCCCTTACACCTTTGGCTACTTGATCTAGTAGTCTGTTGCATAACACGACAACAAGAAGCACAGTTTTCATGTCTGTCACATTTCTTGACAATCCCAGGTAAAATAACTACGCGACAAACTACTCATGTCTGAAAGGAGTGTGGATACATAATGTGATGGTTGACTTACTTACAATGATGACAGAAAATGTTGATTATCAAGGAGAAGGTCATGGTCGCAATCAAAATGCGCAAGACATACTTCCACAGAAGCAATTTGTTTCTAAGAAAGCAATGGTTTAATTGATAGTACAGAGCGAGAATGAAGGAGAGTGGAATTGAGAGAAGGAAAGACGAGCCAGAATGTGAAAAGATGAGAAAAGCAAACAGAGACTCACATGGGACGAGAAAAGAACGCCGTAGATGAAAGTGTCAGGCGTACACATACGAGTGGTCGTTTCATAGTGTCTGGCAGTGGCACCTGGCATTAATAATGGAAATGCATCAGACTTTCTTTATTTTACAACTCCTGGTTAGGAACTTTTCTTGGGGTAGTCACAGATTGAATGTCGAGATCACAACTAATTGATTTCTTTGTTAGGTCGCTCCATGCCGTTGAATTGAATGATGCAATCAACTAGGCGACTATTCTCGTTATCAATCGGCAACAGTAATTAAAACAGTAAATGACAAAGGATATGAAACAACAATCAGAACCATCACAATATAGGTTAGGCTACATCATCGAGAGTCGCGCCTTTCAATAGCATGTGCTGTCTTACTTATTTAACTTCTCAATAACCATACGTGCCTCAGCCCGACCCCTAGGGTTAACCTAATATTCACAATTTTCTTCTCCAGCTTGAACTATGTACTTATCTCGTGTTCAGGTGCTTGTATCCCCTTAGCTGCCGAAGTATTTTAGCTAATCATTTATTTGAAATCAACAGTGGGCGTGGCTAGCATCGTGCTATCTCCGCCTTCTCCTCATCGTTTTCTTAAGATAAGGCTTAAAGTTTGCCAGTGCTGGGATAACCGATGATTATTCCAACGAATTATCGTTTGACTTTAACCGTTTCACATGTGAAATCAACCCCTGAATCTCCACGTGGCTCCCATGTATATTCTAACCACTTTCGGGGTAGCACCCGCAGCACCCCACCTCTACAAGATCTATTCTTATATCAGCGCATATGTATCGACGCTGTTTCTCTTCGCGTCCTCTATTTTCTCATTGGTACTATACAGGGTTTTAGATTTCTTAGGTTGGAGATAGCACCTTCATAATTATGAAGTCGAGGAACACCATAATCCCTACTAACGATAGCAATCTTTAAATCGGCAAGGTTCAGCCCTAAACCCCCACGTATCTGCCGCTAGTGCCACTCCGCTTTTGTCGCAACCAATTCACCCCGCGTCCTCACACAGCATCAACGGGTCTGCATGATCCACTCACAAACACACAATCACTTCTCATTCCCCTTGGCTTAGTTCACGCTGGCCCAGTTGTTGAGCAGAGAAACCTGAAAACATCGGAGTGATGATCACAAACGTGAGTCCTACACCGCTAACTCTGAGCAGGATGAAGAGGAGTCATATGATTATGCTCTAAGTCGTCGCTCTTGCGAACCCCGATGCCGTCTTGAAAGATAGCATGGCGAATGGAAGTTCTCCGCTCTTGTCTCATGGGTAGCATGAACTAACAAACATATGAACAAGATCCTGGCTGTATCAAAGAAATCTGCCAAAAACGTGTCGTCTGCGGTCGGTGCAAGTTGCTGGGGCCACTTGGAGAGGGCTTTTACCGATCCAATCCTTGGGTTTATTTGTCGACAGGGACAGCCGCGAGGCCTCCGACACAGCAATGTGTTCAGGCTCAAGCTCAATGTCACCAAGACCAAAGGGTTCCCTCCTGAGTCTCAGCAGTAGGGATCAACCAAGTCTCATTTCTCCAAGTTCCAATCTGCTCTCACCTCAAACAATGCTGACAATACTTAGGGGCCTGGTGGGCACCATGATACCGACGATGCTTTTGGATCTCATAACGAGCAGAAGGATACTGCAGGGACCAGTACCAGTAGGAAGGTGTTGGTTATCCCTAGAAACTCGTCCAACAAAAATATCGTCATAGTGGTATCTCGAACTCGTTCCAGAAGGAGGATGGTTGGTCCACGCTGCCAACGGGGTAGCACCGGCCATGTGCAGGTGATGTACTCCCATCGATGCAAAGTCAGGCTGGAATCAAGTACATTTTCCAAGTCTATATGCATGCGGTACCACAAGTGAAGCTTTTAGAGTCTGTAAGTGCTCTCACTATTGCTGTTAAAAGTGGTTATCTTGCTCTCGTCAGTTTGGAGCCTGATATGCCAAGCCATAGGTATCTGACCTCAAAGCAACCAACTTCAAGTTTTTCTATTTGTTCAACAAAAACGCAGTCACTGAGGATTCTACTACGCATCTCACCAAAAGATACTCTGCCAAAGGTCGGCGAGTACGCAAAGTGTCATGGTCGAGGTGTGTGTTTAAGAACCGGCTTTGAAGAGGAGAGGTCTATCTGGAAGGCGTGAATCCACAGGCACGTGATTTGCAAGAGCCCCCGCATCAAGAGGGGCTCTCATTGCAACGAGAGCTTCCCTTTTGTTTTTGGAGTTCACCGCCCGCCCTTCTAACTCCAACTCCAACTCCAATAACCGTTTCCACCATTCCCTTGAATCTTGCAAGCCCTTCATCCAAAACGTATGTACTTATCTGCTCGGTGAGCTTGGTTTCTGAGCCCCGAATGCCCCACGCGCCCTTCAGCTTGCATCAAGACTAACCCCCTCTTCCTAGCAATTCTCATCATGCCTGCTGTGGAACACGATACATCCGAGTCCTCTGGACAGCTCCCCGCGCCCCAAAAGAGCACTCCCACCTTCAACCCCGACGATGTGACCGTCATCTTCGTCCTTGGTGGACCCGGCGCCGGAAAGGGCACACAGTGCTCCAAACTCGTCTCGGAGCATGGCTTCACCCATCTCTCGGCCGGCGACCTGCTGCGCGCCGAGCAGGAGAGGGCTGGCTCCCAGTACGGTGAACTCATTAAGGACTACATCCGCAACGGCCTCATCGTGCCACAAGAGGTGACCATCGCGCTTCTCGAAAACGCCATGACCGCTGTCCTCAATGAGACGGGCTCGTCCAAGGGCCGCTTCCTTATTGATGGCTTCCCCCGCAAGATGGATCAAGCCGTCAAGTTTGAGGAGAGCGTCTGCCCTGCCAAGCTCGTTCTCTTCTTTGACTGCCCCGAGGAGGTCATGCAGAGCCGTCTTCTCGAGCGCGGCAAGACCAGCGGTCGTTCTGACGACAACGCTGAGAGCATCCGCAAACGCTTCCGCACCTTTATCGAAACTAGCATGCCTGTCGTCAACCACTTTGAGGAGGTGGGCAAGGTCCTCAAGCTCGACGCTACTCCCACACCCAACGAGGTCTATGCCAATACCGAGAGGGCCCTTGCCAAATGGTTAGGTCCCAGCTTTTAGCCATAGATTTGCATTAAACGCCATCGCATATCCTTTGGGGGAGCTGTCCTGGAGTCGGGTCCCCAAAGAGTTTAGAAATACAAACCCTGTTGTTACCTGGCTCTTTCCCTACTGCCCTGATGCAGGTACACAACTTGGCTCTGCCGATCATCTCTCCACTCTCCATGCTGACCGTCCCAAGCTTCCGAAAACCGGGGCACGTCCTGTTTCTCTCGTTCATCTCATCCATTCATATGGTTTCTTGGGCGAGGCTTCTGGTCAAAACCATGCAGTCCATAGCAGCCAACACGAATACTCTTCAGCGTTTCTATTCTCAGTATACAAGCGCTTTAGTCTCGTCGACAATCTTTGGAATCCCTGGCGTGAGTTTAGATCGTTCGAAGAAAAGGAAAACGATCTCGATGGCAGCTCTGACGGCGCCAAGTCGGCTGCTGAGCGTGACTACCTGACCACTGAGCCCGAATAGCATCAACTCGATGCCTCGTATAGTTTGGCCATGTGCTATTTCAAGTCTGAACAGATGGATCAACCTAGCTTCCCCTAGGCATGCTGCCACACTACAACCATATCTTGTGCTGGAATGGGCATTCGGCCTTCTCTGTTCCCAGAACTCGTCTAGAAACCTCAGTTTTATACCAGCTCGAGAATTCTCTTCTTCAAGGTCCTCATCGTTACCAGATTTGCCCCGAGCAGGGCACTAAACTGTCTGGTGCGAGGCGATAATTAAGGTAGTATCGCCTAGCGATCAGGTCTTGGGCATTGACCTCTACCAACCGCCTAGGTCGCGCACTGTCCTGTAAGAAGCGCTATAAAAAAACTTGAGTAACAAAACATAAGATCTTTGCCGGCTTTTCATGCATCTTTCTAATAGGTATTTCTCTGCATTTTTCTCCCAGCGCCTATAACTCCTTACCCTGCTCAGAGCTTGGTAACAGATAGGCCAACACTATTGCCCTGCAATAAAGCTGTCTGCTGTCATGATCGTGGGTCTTTCTTACTCTCTCAAAATGTCGTCTGCCCAATTGGCCTTGTAGCAGCTCAAGTACCTCACCAAGGACAATTTACGCCAGACCTGTCCTGGGCAGGACTCTAAACTGTCTACCTCTTAGCGTTGGTTAGGAGTTCATAGGTGGACGGCAGGGCCCCAAAGTCTGCCGGTGTTAGGATAACCGATATCCCAAGGAATAATCATCAAACTTCTCTGCCAACAACTCTCTTATCGTCTTGTACCTTGAATACAACAGAGCCTTTTGATTGTCAGGTCGAGAAATGACCGATGTTCTCACCTTCATACCTGTAACTACATACCTACACTCCCAGTGAGATCAAGACACAAGGCGCGAGCTTGACAAGACAAGGCCTTAGCTCAATCATTATACTTGTTCGACAGTCTCTCGGTGGGATGTTGAAGAGATACTACTAGGCCGACCAAGTGACACTACCACCTAGTTCATCGAGTGTACATCGTCTGATATATGTTACATGGGTATTGAAGGGTTGTATCCATCATTTCGATATGGCTAGCTCTATCCCGTAGGTTTTGTCCATATCTCATGTAAAATCCTTTATGAAATGAAAAGCATGTCACAAGCTATTAATCGTGATCTTCCTCTGTCAACCCCGGACAACCCTCCATTTCCGCATCAGGATATGCCATCTTGCACCAGAAGCAATACTGATGCTTCTCTCTTAGATAATCTAGCACTCGCCTGAGTCGTTCTCCAATCTCAAGTTCATTAAACTGGTCCAGCTCTTCGTCCTCTTCATCTAGATCCTCAGCCGTCGCATACACAGTGTGTCCCTTTCCCAGTGCCCTCTTATCATCTGTGTCTTCTTGGTCATCCTCATACGTCGGTAGACGTGACAGGGACTGCTCGAGATCGTAACGCATACGTCGATCACGCTCTGCTTCTTCTCTGTGTCTAACGAGACCACGATACAGCAAGGGTATTGACTTGAGAGGGCGGGATGATATCGGTGCTTCGCCTTTGGATTTGGTTGTTGAAGCTTCAGAGTCCTGAGAAATCTCGGTCTTTTCGTCGTCCATTCTCTCTGCTGTACGCTGTGCCGCAAAGAACTGCTTCTCGAGCCTTGCGTCCTCTCGCTCTTTTCTCACGCGCTCGCGATACTCATCTGGATCCATCTTGACCGCCTTGACCTCCCTCTCTTCAGCAGCCTCTCTGATTCTCCGCTTCTTCTCATTGTCCATACCGATACCTCCACGGTCATCTTTGACACTAACTTTAATCGGTTCAGTCCAGCCAGGGGCAGCACCGTCGTCTGTCTTTTTACCCAAAGCGCCACCTGTAAAGCCCATCTTGGCCATCATGGCGAGGCCCTTGCTCTTCTTTGCCTTTGCGTCGTCTAGCATTGAGGTTGAGAGGGCCTTTTCACGTGCGGCTTCTTCCTCTTCTGCGAGTTGCTCTTTCGATTTGACGGTTCCTCGTGCGCGTGATTCGCGCTTCAGACGTTGGGTACGCTGTAGAGATGTCTCTTTTGCTGGCGCTGGGTCGTCGAATGTCATGTTCATGTAGTCATCCTCTTGGTCGTCTGGTGCGCCTGCACCGTTTTGCTGACTAGGGTTCATCATAGCAGACTCTCTCGTTAACGAATGAGGTATTTAAAGTGAAATTGAATTGAGCATGTTGAAGGACTGGGTTGGTGAGATGAAGGAAGCTGGAGGGCTATGACTTATTTGATGTTGGCGAATATGAATATTTACAGAACGTTACCAGATGCAACGATAGGTAGAGGTTCCACTATTTTTTCAGCGCTCTACTTCAAGGTACTTACCTAGGTAGGTATGGGTACTGTACTAACTAAACTGGAACGGAGGTGTCAAGACTGCGCATCACACTCCTTCACCACGAAGGACATTATAATCGATAGCAGCTGTTTCGCTGCCGCGACAATGTTACTGAACTTTCATACAGTGACTAGTTATTAGTGCTTTGGTCTGGTTGACGACCGTGGGCCAGTTCTTCCCTTATGATCAAATTCACAATTACAATTACAATCATGGTACAGATGAAAACATGTATTGGTATCCTATGCCACTGCACCCATCTACCTATGGTTGGCCCTCTTTCTCGCCGACTTCTCCCTCTCGTATATATTCGCCTCGCGACCCTCCTCGCTCTGAATCTCGGCAACCAGACGCTTGTACTTCTTCTCGTACGCCTCGTCCTTCGCCTTCTTGAGCCGCAGCTTCTCCCTCGCCATAAAGTTGGCGTCCTTGCGCAGCTCTCGGAGTGCACCCTTGCGCTCCTTCTTGTGCTCCTTCTTGAGCTTGGCAAGCTCCGCCCTCTCGCGATCCGGATCGTAGTGTTTATCCGGATCGAACGTCTCCTCGAACTTGGGCACGTACGTCTTGATCGCCAGGGGACGGTGGTGGTGAAGTTCTGCGTTTCGACGTGATAGTTGGGCAACCTTGAGCATGCGGTTGAACTTGACCTGTAGTTTCTCAACTCTTTCATTGAAAGCAGCAGGCAACTGGGAACGACAAGCCTTACTGTTGAGGTGCTTGAGCACGCTCGCAACTTGGCCGAATGTCTCAAGGAATGCACTCTTTCCAGTCCATGTATCTGCTGCAGCTTCCAGAACTTGAACTGTCGCGTCAAGAATGGCGACTTTGCGGGCTGTGGTTTCAGCCTTCTTTGACTCCATATCAATGCAGTCGGAAAAGTTGAGTCTTCGCAACTCTGTCTTACCCGCAGCTTCTAAGCGGATACCAGCGGGAGCATTATGGAGGGGAAAGTTTCCGAGCTGTTTAGAGGCAGCAACGGGTGCCAAGGCGGAGAGTGTGTTTAAAGAAAAGTTGATGACCTCGGGAATATAGCGCTTGGCAAGCTTCTGATAACTGACAGCTAGGATCGAGAGATATGTGCCAATAGCGTAATGTGAGAGATTCTGTGGCACTCTTTGACCGAGGTATCGAGTAATCGTCAGCACAGCGGGCGTGACCACCTTGTGGAAGTGGTCAGATGTGGGAAAGATAGTGCCAACAGCAGTCAGAAGGACGAGATCTCCAGTACTCAAAGCCAAGGGTCGAGATTCGTCCATCTCCTCAAGGTTCTGTCGGACCTGCTTGCTGATCTCGATAGGAAACATTTTTGCAAGAGAATGAATATGTCTGACTATGCTTTCCAGTACAAGGAAGGGCGCAGAGGTTGCAGGGTCCCAAGGCAAGCAGACATAGTCGACTAGGGCAGCTGAAAAGTTGGCGAGCTTCTCCTTGTTCTTGCTGCTGAGTTTGGGATGGTAGAGGGCACGGATTCTTTGGACGATAGTAGGGAAGGTCTTGGCTGGATACGGCGCCAGGATGGCTCGGAACTCGTCGCAAGTTTGAGGGCATTCAAAGGTGAAAGGAAGGCCTTGTTCGTCACCCTTTTGGATCGCTGATGCCTTTGATGTTGAGTCAGCGTCAAAGACAGGATTGCGGCTCTCTTCCTCGTTGAGTAGACCCTTGGTAAAGTCGTCCTCCTCATCCTCAGCTTCCTCATCAGAGCCCTCCATATCTGATTCCTCATCGCTGTCGATGGGCTCCAGATCAGACCCACTAGCCACGAGATCATCGTCGATAATAAAGTCGTCCTCGTCATCAAATCCAAGCTCTGTAGCTGTTGGCCGGGCTCGAATGCCGCTGCCAAGGCCAAAGCCATCTTCATCATCAAGATCCATCGCATCTTGCTCGACCTTTCTACCCTTGTTGCCCACTTCGTCATCCTCGCCATCGCTGACTGACTCTCCTCGCATACGCTTCTGGCGCTTATCTTCAAGCTCCTTGAGTCTTGTGGACTCCTCTTCAGCCTTCTCTTCCTCAGTCTTGGTGCGGTCCGCAGGTTGAGCTCTCTTGTCTTGGGCCAGCTTCTTTACTTGGAGGTCGAAATTCTTTTCGAAAGCATCCCGATCAACACCGGCAATGGTCGGTTTTGCTGCATCCTCACCATGAGCCTTACCACCTGGTCTACCTTGCTGCAGAAGCATCTGAATACTCTGAAGCTCCTTGTCGAGTTCCTCTCGAAGGTCTTCATCCTCCTCCTTTGCAGCCTGTCGTTCGTACTTGTAGTGTTTAGATTTGGCGATAACCTCCTCCATTACCTCCTTCTTTGTCTTTTTTCGTTCCGGTTCTCCGTTCTCGCCATCTTCATCACTGCCCGTGTCTGCCATTGCGCGGATGCGCTTCAACCTCTGCCTTTCACGCACCGAGCCGTCGCTGTCGTAATCCTCGTCGAGGTCGTCTTCTTGAAAATCATCCACGTTCTCAAAAGTAAGAGACTTTCCCATGTGTGTCAAGCCCTCTGAAGGTTCATCGTCTTCCAAGTCAAACATGGAATTCTTCTTGTGACTCCTCTGCTTCTCTCGGGCGAATCGTTCGAGCATTTTCTCTTCGGGTGCCATTGTGGGATCATTTTCACCAAATCGACGATCGAGAATACCGCCGACCTTGTTGCGACGCTGCATTTCCACTAGGAGAGTTTGTCGACGCTGTTGCACCTGTTAGTCGAGTCTCTGAGGCGATGTGATGTAACTTACCCTCTCCTCGCTAGCTGCTTTAGCCTGGCCTGGACGACCCTTGATGCTGCCAGCAGTTAGAGTAGGTCGATTGCTTGTAACCTCAAATTTAGGCCCCTTTGCATGCTTCAGATCAAAAGGGTTGAACTGCTCGCGAATGCCTTCCAACGCAACCCCTCTCTGGAGTCGTTTGTCGTTGCGAGAACGCTCATCTTGAGCATTTTTCCGCTTCTGCTTCTTTGACTGCTGAGGGCCGACAATTCCTTGCTCCTTGAGTGACGCCTTAAGGCGCTTGAGCTGGGAGCCGGCCATTGCGACTGATGGATGCTGATGTATAACTTGCGCCGAGCGACTTGGAATTTTTTCTATAGGTACAGAAAAAAGTCTTATCGTTATCAGATGATGTGGGTCTTACAGATTGGGTTAATGGCAAGCTATCATCTGCGATTCTTAAGTACTTATGCTTCAATTGAGCTTTGAACTAGCACGTGATCAAAAGCGTAATTGGTTTAGTGGTAAAATTCTCCGTTGCCATTCGAGTAACGTCGGGGAGCCCTGGGTTCGATTCCCAGATTACGCAGCTGTTATTTTTGTCATTTTCTCTACATCAATATTGTCTCTCTTAATGCAATTCTTGCTTGTTACCTTTACTAACAAAGGCCCCTATGCTGTACTGCAGCTAAAGAGAAGTGAAATTATAAAACTTGTTAAACTTTAATAACGCTGTGGGATACGAAGCACCTGCCTGCTGGGTATTCTGTATGTTGTATCATTAGGATACAAGAACGTTTAAACTAAAAAAAAGCAGTGGACCTGTCACGGGAAGCCTAGCTGGAATAGGCTGCAGCAAGGCGGTATCATCTGGCAAAACACCTTACGTCAGGAACTCTTTGGTACATGTTGCGATCCTATATCAGCATTCAATAAACTATGAACTCAACAAACCGACTTAACCAACATGGGATGGGCAGACAACCTCCTCGATTTTGCCCGTGATGAAAGAGTAGTCCTCGCAACATTAGGTCTCGCTACTTTTAGCGTTGTCAGCACTGTATTCACTGTGCTCACCATTATACGCGACGCCAATGAGATTCCTCCACCACAGCCAAAGACACAGTACATCACCCAAGATACTGAAGATTCGCTACATCTCGAAACTCTCGAAAAGCTTCTAGATCATCCAAACTATTCCATAAGGGAGGTCGCAATCAAGATTCTATGCGATCGGGCCGTCAATGATCCAGAGACAACTCACTCGTTGCTCTTCGGGATCACTAGGCCAGATTACGATGAGCGGATGCGATGTCTTCGGGCCCTGGCCCTTCTCACCGGTCAGACTATTGGTAAGACCGTCCTTGTGATTCTGAGAAAACAGCTGACCATCTTAGGTTTGGATGGACTTTCCAAGTTGAACAATCCCAAGGCCTACTCTGCTCTCGTAAGATCCCTAGAGCTGAGCTTGGACGATGTTGAACGGCCAAGTCTTACCGACAGCCACTGGGATGAGTACTATCTCCGCGATATGGCCGAAAGGTTCTGCCTCATGTTCATTTTGGAGCTGGTTAACAAGTACGGCGCCAGCATGCTAGTCAAGGCACGGTTTGTCGAAATGTGGCTGGCAAAGCAGGACTGGGGTGACACACCTGAAGAAAGGCGCCGCAGTTTCAAAGATTACATGGCACTCAAGGCCAATAGGATCGTCGAGATTGTCGATCGCATCAAGGAGTCAAGGCGGGGCCTCAAGGCACTCGAAAAGGCAGGGCTGATGGATAAGGAGAATTCAAGAAGAAGGCTTCGGGAGCTGCCAGACCTTATCATGGAGATTGAGGAGGAGGCCGGAAACCTTCCATTTGTTGAACCTCAGGCCACTCGCACTAGGGAGCACTCGGCAGAAGAGCAACGGCTTCGACGACAACATCGAGAAGCCATGGTTCTCAACGATGGCACCCGACCACTGGCACGAGAAGACATTATCGAGAGAGAGCATAGTTCTCCTGCATGATGAAAGAGCAGTCGTTATAAACGCCAAACAAACCGCAACACAATTCAAGCACGAGGTGCACGTTCTTATAATATGGCGCAAGCGGCTTATCGACTTTGCTTATCAAAGCATAACCCCCGTTCTACGCATAGCTCAAAGACCCCTCCAGCAAAGAACCAATAAGAGGTAGTTGGAATGCAAAAGCAGCAAGCCTTGAGCCATCAATGGCATTATGCCAGCCTCGGATACTGAATCTGAGGAGTCACCAACCCATTCCCGCTACCACTAGACCTACAATGTTCTCAGGGGAAGACTAAAGTTTGTCGATTCACTTATTAGCGACGCATACTAGCTTCAAATTGGGTTTACAGAGAAATTCAGGGCTTAGAAATTTGTAAGCGCACTTCCTACATCAAGCAAAGCATAGGATAACTATGTATATTGATTCTCAACTCCAATACTCCAAACGCCCTTCCTTCATAAAACCAGCTCCTCCCAATCCACTCTTAGGCACTATAGAATCGTTCCAGATCCTTCTTCACTTGGTTGCGGCTGACTCGGAGAACGTCAAGTATGCCGGACTCAGTCCCAGCCTGAGAGTTCTCCGAGGAATCCTCATGAGTCACAATAGACTCTTCAGCTTGACCTTCGTTTGAGCCAGAAGTTGTTCCACTGGCGTCTTTGGGGCTGTTCTCGATCTCATCATTCGCCAGGCTGATCTTCTCTAACAATGATCTTATGCGACTCTCTGGATCAGCTGGAGGCTCAAGCTCATTGACCATCTCACTTTGCTGAACTAGACACGGCAATCGCCTTTCCCTCTTGCAGGCATTGATCCGAAGAGAATCAATGTGCGACTTATCGACGCGTGGCAGAATCTCATGATCATCCCCTGGCCGTTCGTCGTTCAATTTCCAGAACTCATCTCTTGAAAGTTGTAGCATCTCTGAGATGGCACGAATTCGACTCGCCCAAAACTCAAAATCATCGTTCAGGCCGAGTTGCATGAGAAAACTCCTGAGAATGTTCAAGTTGCAACAGCCTGACTTTTGGGACTGCAAGACTGTGGGCACAAACGTCAGCCACGCATTTGGAGGAGCCATATCTGCAAATTGGAACAAAGATACCATAAGCTGACTCCAACGAAGAATCAACTCTGGGTCGAGAGTTCCTTCGAGGTAGCGAAACTCAACGGTCCCCTCGCACAGCTGGGAACCAGTCTCTTTAAGTGGTATGCAAGAATACACACTTACGCAACCCTTTAAAGCCCAATTGCTAGGTCTGCAGAGTCCCTGGAGGTCCTTCAAAGTGCGAGCTGTCCACAGCATCTTGAGAACCCCCAAAAGGTAACGGTCAGTGATTTTGTCCACCGGAATATACTGCTCAAAGTCCGCCGGAGTATCAATGTTTGCCCACCAATCTTCGTAATGGTCGTGTGTCTTCATGCCTGGGCTCATCATGGGCAGCAAGAATTTTCCATGCCTCCTAGCGGGGTTGCACAGACTGAAGATCATGTTTTCAGCACAGCACATTAGAACAAGGACTTTGCGCAGCAGGTGAAGGGGTAGTGGCTCAGTACCCTTGGCAACATGAATATGAAAGCCGCATGAGTTGCCCATTACCAGTCTGAAGTTATTTCGTAGGATGCTGACAATATCGATTACCTCCTCCCAGCCCTTTGGCGTATCTCTGAGAACAGGGCTTACAATCTCTATCCCAGTCAATACCAAATACCCTCCCCAGTTACTGTGTGGGTGGACAGAGCCGTCTTCCGAGATAGTCCAGGTCTGATATTCAGGAGCGATGCCGTTCACAGGGGTTATTCCGTGCTTGAGAAGCTCTTCTTTCCAGACGTCCCTACCTTTTCCTGCGGTTGAGTTGCGAACTAGTAGCAAAGGTCCACAAGATGTAATCAGACGTGCTATCCCTCGAGCTCGATATTCAAAGTTCAAGCCAAGGGCAACTTGTCTGTCATCTTCAGGGTGAGGGTCAGGATACTCCTCGTAGCCTGGTAGATCTAGGTCTATGTCCATGTGCTCAGAGTCGACTTCCGATATAGTCGGCATGGTGAACTGTGACAGTGTAAGATCTTGGCTCGGCAGCGCTGGGATATACATTTCAAGCTCGACGCCAAAAGAATAGTTGCTGTTGAATGTGTCCTTGGCTGAAGCTTCCCAATTTCGAGCTCGAAAGGCAAATTCATCGAGGGATGATGGAAGCGCACGTTTTGAAGGCCACTTCGTTCGCACAACAGGCTCCGATTCATCCTGAGCAAGGGAGTTTCTGATGAGAGGCCAATCTTTCAAATCTGGTATCTGAAAGGGCTTGTCTTTGGTCTTGAAGTAATGGGAAGGTTGGTTTAGACCTTGCGCCTCCAGGAAGGTGAAGATAGTAGAGCCGTTCTTAGGAAATGCTGCATGGGCCTTGTTCAAGCAGGTTAGAACGAGTTCCGTGCAGACAACAGCCCAGGTGACGATCTCACCGATATTAAGAGTCCCGCAGTGTTGGTTGAACTCAACGACAACTGAGTGAGACTCGCTGGCGGCCCGGAGGCAATAAGCAGGCCGTACTTGGGGATACTCTCCAGCGTCCAAGATGGAGATTTCGAGGAGGTTGACAAGACTTTCTACCGAATCAGCATGGCGGATTTTCTCGAATCCGGAATTGAACTTGATACGGTTCAGCTTTCCAGGGTGCGGAAGGATCTCCAGCGGATGTCGGTTGGGTGTAAGGCGATTGTTCCAGGGGTCCTCAATCTCAACAGTGGAGGCCAGCTCCGTCCTGATATGGATGGGATAGTCCCTAGCAAGTTTGGTATACTGCAGACCGAGATTAGATAGTGATCCAGGTCCACAATGAGGAGGGTGCAGCTCGTCCAGAAGGGGATCTACTGTCCAGATCATGGATGCGATTACCTTGAGATCGTCGAGACTGACATTGCCTTTTGGTAGACTTACAAGAATGTTAAGACGCGTGTCCGAGTTTGCTACGGTCAGAAGTTTTTTGTTCAAGATGAACAAGACTTGTTCTAACTCCTTCTCAAAGCGCAAGCTCCCAGCCCGGATACTAGGAGATGTCAGCTTGACTCCAATCCAGTGGTACTGACTGCATTGGTGCTCTTGGACAGTTGCATCAAACGAAACAGTCCAGCAATCGGAATCGTCTTGCCTCTGGCAATTGTGCGTGTCGTCATTCAGAGGATCAGCGTTGGAAAGTCCATGGTACCTCAGAACAACCTCGAGCTGCTCAATAGCCCACTGGGCGCGGATAAGATGTTCCTGGCGCAGCTCTCGATAGTTCTCGGTCCCTGGTGGTGTTTTGAAATACTCTTCAGGGGGCAGAGAGAGGGCGCTCGTGCAGTGCACATAGTTGCTGAGGCTATCTCTGTCTACTTGCTGTGTTGTGCTGCGACGAATTGCAATGAGGAAGCCGAGTCGGGCCTGGAAGTCTACTGCTGGAGGATCCATAGTCAAGAAGATCAACTTCGGTAGTGTGTCTCTTACCAAGGGCGTTTCCTGGTAGGGCTTATTGGGCAAAATTGGTTGTCAGCTAGTTAGTGGTTGGTATTGTGAAGTTGAATAAGGGCGTGATGATAACTAAAGAGGAGGATAAGCTGGGACTCAGAGACATTATTTATATAGCGTTCAAGAGTTAATGTTGGATGGAATTCAACTTGTTCTAAAACACGGGTAATTAACCATTGTTGTTTGTCTATTATGTGTCAGAAGATGAAGTGTTCAGGTTGCTGAACAATGCTTTCTTTAGAGCAGCTGTCCATGTTCAAGTAACAGTTTTAAGCAGTTATTCAAATCACAAGTCCAACTCCATCAAACATATGGTTTATGTCAGATGCCATATTGTTGGAAGTAATAGAATCAAGACGAAGCACATACATGATATAGGTATATGCTCCAAAGTGGTAGTCAATGGATGAAGTGATCTTATTAGGTTAACCGGCGTCTACTTGAATGAAGTCCATGTTATTGTTTGTTTGCCTTATGCACTTCATTGCTATGGAGCAAACAGAATTTACTGTTGATTCTTGATTAGGTATTCAAAGCAGTTAGTGCCTTTTGATTGTTTGTCACTGCCACTGTCACTGCCAGCTGCAGATTCAAGTATCAACACCATTCACTCACACTCTCTCTCCCCCTCATTTCTTTCTTATCCTCTCTTCTTTCTTCTTCCTCTTATCTACATCTCTTCTAAACCAATAACATCCCACCCTCTTCCTCTTCCTTTTCATTATTGTCTCATTCACTCTGCTTTCACAACATCATAACCCCGAATGACACTCTCCTCAACCCTTCGCCGGGAGCGTCTCTCGAGAGACGCTGCCCCAAAGGTGTTAAAGGAGGTCGATGACTCCGATGGAGGATCCTCTCCTCTTTCGTCCGTCACAGTACCTCCTTCAACCCCAATGTCACGTACTCCTGCTGGCGATGATGAAGACGGTAACGGACATTCCAGCTCTGACTCGGTTGCTTCTATCCCTGCTATCACGCCCCAGCGCTTGATCACTATTAACTAGAGAAGTTCTTTAAGCAAGCGGCCTACTAACGAGGATGATGGCGGTTCTCCCGCAAAGAGACCTCGAAAGCTTATCCTCAAGTCAAGCAAACGCTCTGGCGACGACGAAACTACTCCCGCTCAAGAAGCAACCCTTACTCAAGAAGCCTTGGTTCATCTTCCCCCTCAGACCATGGCCCTGGCGCAAGCGTTCTCTTCTGATCTCTCCAATCTTCAAAAGATGAAGGATGGCCTCGCTGCAATGCAAGAAGTGCAAGGTCAGCTCAGTGCCACCATTCAGCAGACCCAAATCGGGGTAGATCTCGAGCAAGCCAACAAGAGAATTGCCATCCTTGAGCAGCAGCTGCAGGCAGCTCTTGCGCCTCATGACACTCAAGACAAGCTGATGCAGTACCAAGAGAAACTCAAGCGCACTATTCGCAGCGAGATCAATCTTCGTGCGGAAAATGACAAGCTCAAACGCGAGCATGACCAGTTCAAAGCCTTCAACGACGAGTTGAGGACAGAAATGGCAAAAGTAGTCGACGAGAAAGAAGAGCATATGAACGACGCATTTAAGGTGACTGACGATCAAGTTGAGCTTGAATGGCGAGGGATTGCCTTTGATATTCGCAAGTTCTCACCGTCATCCCTGATGGAGTTAGGATGCCCCATGGAGCGAACTGCAAAAGGTCACGGCCCTCAAAGAGAACCAAAAGAAGTGCCCTGAGTTGGCGCCTTTCTATTTTCAACATCACATCTGGCAAACCCTTGTCTGTCGTGTTTTCAATGCAGAGGCTTGCGTCTGGGGCGGCTCTGTAGGCCAAGCTTTCAACCGCTTTTGTCTTCAAATCTCTAGTAAGATCTTTCAAACTTTCTTCTTGGCTTGGTTATACTAATTCATCTCAGCGATTGACTTCAAGAACATGAAAGAGCTCAGCCGCATCAAGGCCCACACAGCTGATTTCCTAAGCAAATCATCCGATGGCAAAAACAATACTCAGGTGGAAAAGGTCACAGGGTATATTCATGAGAATTTGTTCATTTTCATGGATCCCGATAAAGTTGACGGTGCACCCAAACGCCTGTTCAACATTGTCCGCCGAGCGGCTGCACTCAACACTCAATTCTTGAAGTCGCGAGCATTCTTTCTTATCAACTGGCTCAAGGACGACGTGAGTCTCATAGAGCCACACGACTACGGTGTACAATACACCAGAGGAGATCCGGATGGAGAGTCCATCGTTGAAGTTGAAATCACGCCCATGCTCTCCAAGATTAGGAACGCTGATGGGGATTACTTTGACAAGAAGACGGCCTTGCTTATCTGCAGCCCCATGGTGACTATGAACAATGTATGAGGGACAGACAGGTTTGTGAGTCGGGGATGACATGTCAGATTGATTCAAGATATTATCGAGTTGTTTGTTTGTATCATGGTGACAGAGATTATTGGATTGGCTCAAGGTCAGCGCATGTAGTCAAGTCCAGAAAACATATCTGGAAGTATATTTACCAGTAGTCAATCAAGAGATTTTATCACCTGTTGCTGCTTAGTTGTGTCCTTTCCTTGTTGAATGTTCGGTCTCGCATCAAAGTAACTACTAACATAGGTTGCTCGCTCAAAGGGTATACATCTAACTACCTAACTTAATCATTATCAAGTCCAACGCCTGCTCATATTATCATCACATCGTTCCATCGCACAGGTCCTTTCCAATTTCGATCAAACCTGGACGCTATCAATTTTCATCATACATCTTCATAAGACCAGCCTTGATATTCGTCATCTGATATCGGTGCATCCGCTCACGGTTCTCCAATGCTGTGATGCGTTCCTGCATCGTCGCAATCTTTTCATCTTTCGCCTTAAGATTTGCTCGTGCTGAATCGCGTCCCAATACGATACCCCTGGTGCGTCTCGCCGCAGTAGCCAGAGTGTTTTGCACAGACGACAACACTTTGGGGTCAATTTTCTGACCTCGCAAGAGACCCATTAACTCTTCTGTCACATCATAGCTGGTCTCTAGTGGGCTGCTCGAAGGTGTCTCCTGCTGTCCAGTCGGGGTCTTGGAAGGTGTCGGGTTGGCCGAGAGTGTAGCGGAAGACGTGGTTGCCGTGTATCGCGAGGGGGTATCTTCGAATGAGACCTGTTTTTGGCGTTTGGCTTCACTTCCTGGGAAAAGTGTGCGGGCAACAGAAGGTGTTGGTAAGCCTGCAATGACATCGGTGGAGCGAGGATTGGTAGGCGTGGTGTATCGTCGCTGAGCAGCAGCTTTTTCAGCGCTCTTGTCAGCCATGTCGGCCATCTGGCGCTCCTCATCCGACCCCAGGTCACTGAACTCATCATCTTCTTCTTCCTCTTCCTCATCCTCTTCAAAAACGTCTCGGTTTCTCTTGGAAGTTCCTCGGCTAGGTGTCTCCAAGGCTGATGTTGGATGATGAGAGGTTTGTTTGACAGAGCCAGAGGCTTGAGTTCGGGTCATGCCCGACTTTGGCATGGGAGTTTCGGGTTCAGACTCGTCTCCAGAGTCTGTGCTATCGGTTTCATTATCGTCACTCTGGCATCGATTGGGAGTGACCTGGTAACCGTATGACACAAGTGATTGCTGTGTCATGGGAGGCGGAATAGATCTGGTGGATTCGACGACTCCTTGAGAACTCTTAAAGCCAGTCTCACGAGCTCTGGCCTCGTCTCGCCAGAGAAAGAAGTTGCAGTCATCACACTTCCAGAAGAGTTTGTGTTTGTTTGGTCCAGGTTTCTTAACCTCACGAAGTGTAGCTTTCTGGCGGGGCTCACAGTTGCCTACCAAACGGTCAGTCATGGAATCAAGTTTGCTCAAGAGATATTCGACTCACACCACCAATGGTCATCACTGTAACGACCCTTGGGCAAGCGCTTCTTTTGCGATCTGGGAGTCTGAGGTTCCCGACGGCTCCTTGATCGAGGTGTCGATACCATGATCAAAGTGTAGTATGTGTATTTGAGATGGTGATATTTAGAGTATCGTCAAAGGATGATGTCAAAGGGACGGGAATTTGTAGACGTTGGAGAAGCGGGAGCTGCCGCAGATACTGTGTGTGCCTCAGCTGAAAAGTTGGGCGCTTGCGGGGGGTGAAATATGAGAGGCTGGTGAGTTTCTATTGTTAGCTGTGCAACGGTAAATATTCAGCCGTATCATGTCATATCACATCGTTTCGTTTCGCTTCATCTCTAACAAGGTTTATCATGTAGCCAAAAAAATATAAATTAACTAGTTATTATTTATAAGTGAAGGACAGCCTTTGATTTATTGTGCCCGACTTATCTTTCCACTGACATAATAACTGGTGCTGTCCATGGCATGATACCTTGTTTCAACAGCGCACTTGCTTATACAATAATCATATTAGCATAGATGGGAAACTTACTAGCTATGATAATCGTCAGTTTCAATAGCAATTCTAGATTGTAAAGGCTCAGGTACCTTATATGTATCAAATTCCTAGCACTCCATATACTGTCTGGCCACGTGACTAGATGTTACCGTCTAATACCCGGATCGTCCCGCCTTTCGTCTGATTTCATCATGAAGCCCTCCCTCCATTTTTGGCTTGATATCATCCCCAACTCACTCCCTCAAGCAGACTTCAGCTAAGTAATTAATCAACTGATTATACACATCTCTCTCTCTATATATATATATATCTCACTGCCTATCAATTCGCTTCAACTCTCCCACAACATCACCTGATGTCTACACCCATGTCCCTCTTCTCGGGCCGCTTGGCCGCCTCAGCCTCACGACTCTCCCCTCGAGTTTCATGCTCGTCAACTTCTCTGGCTGTTCAATGTCGTCGTCCGTATTCGTCTCAGCCTCCGCGGCGCCCGCGTGACGACCAGGTCAAGTTCTGGCCGTTCCTTGTCGTGATTGGAGTGGGAACTCTTGGCTATATCGCTCTTGTCAACCGTCGCAATGGTAAGTCTACCTCTAGTTTATCATCACTTTATTGTATTTAAATTACCGTTACCAAAGATTTCCAAAAGTCAATAATGGCCGCTTGCGTTATCCATCCCTTACACCTCCACACAGCATCTACCACCATTTGCTATGCTTGACTGGTATCTATTTCATCACTGACTTACACAATAGGCCGCATACACAATCCGGATCCTCACAAAAAGTTCACCTCTTCTTTCTAACCAATACCTCACCCAGTACATGGTTCTAGATATCAGGGCAGCCCAATAGAAATCTTCAATACCACACCTCACAGCCTTCACGTCAATTCCAATCCATCTGTGTTTAACAGGCATTCATTTTGATTCTATAACTCGAAGACGAGTGCCGCGGTATCATCTTTACCTGGATGCTGGGAACTAGAAGACCAATATGCTCATGAAACCGGCTACGCCTTTCGCAACCCTTCGTTCGTTGGATTTCTCATGTGCCCAACGATGTATTAACACAAGGCAGGTGTAACAATGTCCCCCATTCCCAGAAAAAGCCCCCTCGTTTTGCTTCCCCACGGCTACACTGACTGCTCTAATTCATTTTTCGTCGTATCCTGGCATTCCTTTTTGCGTTGTCTAATCGTCATCTTCTGTCCGCTCCCGCTGAGGCTCGCGCGGCTCTCGAGGTTCGCGCGGCTCCCGGTTCTGACCTTGTCGGCGTCGGCCACTCTCCTGGTTGCCACTCACACCGGCATTGGCGATCTTGCGCTCCAACTCTTGAATCTCGCGCTCCTTCTGAGCTTTGGCGTTGGCCTGTTCCTGACGCAGAACGCTGAGGACGTTCTGCAGTGTCGACCGCCAGTGGTCGACACGATTCGCTAACTCCTGGTACTGCTTCTGGCCAAATACACGGTACGTCACCTTGTGGACAAGGAACTTCTGGCGCTGCTGGGAGAGCTTGCCCTCGACGAGGCCGGCACGAATCACATCGATGGCCCACATCTCAATCTCCTCCTCGGGAATCTGAAGGGCCTTGGTGATCTTGGAGTACTCGATCTCGCGGCTAGGGGTGGCAGCGGCCAAGCTGGAAAAGGTGAGGAGGCGCATTTTGCGGTGGAGTTTCTCGTGATCCAGCTTCTCCTTCTCAATCCAGCCCTCGTGCTCATCATTGAAGTCGTTGTAGTCCTCGAGGTCCTGCTCCGCAAAGATATCGAGGAGTTGCGAGTAGACGGGGTGTGAGTCGCTGAGAGCCTGCACGCTGGGGATGCCTCGAAGATCTTGGAAAAGGAAGTGGTTGTGAGACAAGAGAGCCTTCTTGATGGCGCGGAGGGATAATCTCTGGGCCTCCTCGGAAGAGATGGCGTCGCCGTCGAATGTTCGAAGAGCCTTGACGATGTACTCGTAACCTTGTCTGGATAATGTTTTAGTAAGTGACCCATCGGTATGGACGATATGAGCATGCTAGTCACTGCCTGCGCATGTTGGGACTGGCACTGATCTTGCACCAGAATCCACCACACATTGCAGATAGAACCACTCGCATGGTGCATGAGTAGGCAACTTACTGCTCCTCGCCAGCCTCAATGGCAACTTCAGCAACCTCCTCATAAATCTTTCGCTGGAAGTCCTCGTCGGTGCCCCAGGTAGCGAGCCACTCGGGCAGCTTGTCGAGGTACACGCGCAGACCCTCATACATACCATGCGCCCGAAGGAACTTGAGGATTTCCATGAACACGCGGGCGCGGACGGGGTTGGTGGGCTCGAGCAAGTTGAAGACGGTGGTCAGGGCGTTGAGTGACAGACCGACGCCGTGAACGGGAGAGTTGAGGAGAGGCTTGGCAAAGGTGTTGCAGAGGGTGGGTAGGTGCTTCTTGGGGTCGGAGGACTGCAGAACAAGGTGGATCATGAGGTTGGAGGCGGCGGTATATTCCTTCTCGGGGACGGTGTTGAGGGCGCCAGATGCAGCAATCAGCTTGGACAGAACCTCCTCGTTGGAAGGGGGCTTTTCCTGGCTCAGGAGCTGCTTTGCATCTTCAGCCTTGAGATATTCGGCCATCTCGGCGGCGAGATCCTCAAAGGATCCATCGACAAAGACCAGAGTGGGCTGGCCGGCAGTCTTGGTAGCGGCCATGTTGCCTCGGGGTTTGACTCCCTCGTGGGGGTTATTCGATCAGAGGGGTTCGGTCACGGTAGTTGTCGGTCGTCTGTCTTCTCGTTCCGTCAAACGAGGAAGGGATAACAGCGGAGGGCGGGGGTACGATCTCGATGCTTTGTAAGGTCGACGAGCGTAATAATGTGAAGATTCTCGTCCCAGGCGAATAGCCCTCTCTGGTGGGGCTTCAGAACCCCGCCAGATAGGTTTTCAACTGCGTTCTCGTGTGGGCGCTAAGCGATAAATCACGTGGAGATAACGGTGAGACTCTGTGAGACTTTGTGAGTCTCAGTCCAGTGAGCGATGCGTATATGTATACCTATGCAAGTTATGTAACTGCACCCATGAATTATATCCTGAGCGCTTTAACGGCCATCATTCTCTCCAAGTATCTTCATTAATGCCGTAAATAACAATCATGGGACTTTTAGTGCTCTTCAAATGGTTACCATAAGCTTAATAACAGCCCATCAGTCTTGCTGTAATCCATCCCCTTCTACCATCAATAACCCAATAAACCAATATGTGCCTTGATCTCACGAGACCGACTAAATAAAACCAAATGATCCAAAATAAACCCCCCCCCCAACGTACAACCTCTATGAAAATAGTACCGGACAAATAACCAATACCAAACATCCAAGTCTTAACTTGACAAAAACCCAACACCGTTACAGATCCAACACCCCAAGTTCCTCCTCACCCTTCCTCAAGAGCCCGTGCCTATTGGCTTATCGTTTGGCCTTGCTCGCCTTGATCTTCTCGCCATTGTCACCTATCGGGTAAATGCTCGAATCATCGTCTGCGAATAATTCTTGGTCACCCTTACCTCCCATCTCGATAAACTCGTCCGGTGCTCGTTGAGAAGCAGGGCCAGACTCTTTGGAAATATTGGTAACACGACCCTTGTTCTTGGAAAACACCTTGACAGGGTTCTTGTTCTTGCCGACCTCGAGTTGAGCAGTCACCTCAACAGTGTTGAGCGATGACAAGAGAGTTCGCTCACGAGCCGGAGCTCTTCGGTTAACTTCGAGATCTGCAATACCGCCCACCAGTCCACCCGTGCTGTCATTAACACCAGGGGTACTCTGCGTGAGCCAGGGATGTTGCAGACACTGGTCAATCGTGAATCTCTTCTCATGATCGACAATCAACATTGAATCAATCAAGTCCACTGAGATATGTTAGCATGCACGATATGAATCAAGAATAACCTCGAGCTTACGAGCTGGATCTCCAACAGAGTCCCAGTAAGGTGAAGGGTAATCGAATCTACCACTCTTGATTTGCTGAGAGAGTGTGAAGGGAAAGTCGCGCGAGTAAAGCTCATCCGAGAAGGGCGGGAAACCACATAGGCATATGTAGAGAACGACACCCAGGGACCAAACGTCGACAGCCTTTGTGTACTTGCGCTGTTTCGAGTCGGCAAGAATCTCGGGAGCGACATAGCTGGGAGTTCCGCAGAGCGTGGTCGTAAAAGACTCCTCTCCAATGATCTTGGCCAAGCCGAAATCCGCAAGCTTCACGTGTAGATTCTTGTCGACCAACAATATGTTTTCGGGTTTAATGTCGCGATGCACAATATTGCGTTCATGCTGAAGAAGCGCGTCAGATATATGTGGCCCTCGTATGATCAAGGCAAGGAATAGGGCGACTTACCAAGTACTTGATCCCCTGGAACAGCTGGATAAACAATTTCCTTGTCTCGTCTTCGCTCAGCTTCTGCTTCATAACAATATAGTTGAAAAGCTCTCCTTCTGGCGCCAGCTCGAGTACGAGGTAGACGCGATCTCGCTCGCTGAAGGTGTCCTTCAAGCAAAGAACGTTGGGGTGGCTAACACCCATCAAGACGCCAATCTCCTGCTGTAAGCCCTCCGTCTTGGAGCGGTCTTCCATACCGGCATGTTTTGTAAAGATCTTAACTGCGAAACGCTGGCCACTGGACTTCTCGACACACAGGTAGACTTCAGCAAAGTGACCTTTGCCGAGCTTCTCCAATAGAGTGTACTGTTGCAGGAATACGCTTGTGTGGCGAGCCTGGGGATAGCGGAAGACAAATCGTGCCTTACCGTGGACAGCGATCTCGTCCTGCTCCTCTAGCTCGCGACGCTGGTTTCGGCCTACTATGGCCTCGTTGACATACGTTCCATTGCTCGACAGATCTTCGACGATCGCCACGGTATCATGACCCTTGTTCTCAGTGAAAAGAAGACAGTGTCGATTCGAAACGATGCCGTCGTTAACGACGATGTCTACTTTGGGATTAGTAGTGTTGAAATGGAAGAGCCGTTGAAATACTGACCACACTCAGGGTGGCGTCCAATCAGGTAGCCACCAGAAGAAATACCTTTCTCCTTCTTCTTCTCGAAGGTTTCTTCGTCCTTCAAGGCCGCAGATTTACCATTCTCTGTGTTAGTGTGGTGCTTATTCTCCTTCTTGGCCTCAGCGGCAACCGTGTCTGGTAAGGGACATGCGCTTCGCTTCTTCAAGACAATAGGCTTGTCGCCGTATTTCGGGTCGAGCGGAACAAGGTATCCCCAGACTCCTTCACGAACCTCGTCTTCGATGTCATCGGATATGGCAGGGTGGCGATCGACGAACTGGCTCAGCGGCTGGGTGTCTTGAGGCGGCGAAGATAAGATTTGTCCTTGAGAGAACTGGTCCTCAGACTTCTTGGGGGTTGTCTCTTGCTGGCGCTTTCCGGGAGGAGTGACGGTAGGCTCCTTGTTGAGCTCGCTAGAGTCATCGGTGAGGTGCGTAAGGGGGGATGGAAGATGTTGCTTGTTAACGATAGGTGTCTTGTCTGGGTCGGGCGACAGGCGGTCTCCTCGGCGAGGCTTTTTGGTTTCGGTCTCGTCTTCTGGTAGCGAGCCCTGATCAGATGCAGTCAAGTCAGCATGAATGGCAAGGCGAGGCACGATGCGAAATAGATGTTAGGCGCAAAGGAAATCTCAGGAGGCGATAACATTGCCAATATTTCATGATAAAAGAGAGAGCAGGGTGAGGAAAAGACTAACGCGCGGGCGCTTCAATTGGCTCTTCTCGGTTTGCGGAGCCATTGTAGCTATCGCCAAGCAAAGCTGAGCTGAGTGTGAAGCCAAAGACGAAGCTTGTGAAATAGTTCACGATGAGGTAAGACGAAGAATCGAACCAAGGATGGGGTCCCGTCTTATGGTGGGGGTTCAGGGGGGAAGTGATGCCTAAGAAGATGAAAAGAAAAGAAAAGGAATGGAAAGATTACGGCGGGAGACGAAGTTGAAGCGAACAAGAACGGGCGTGAACCAAGCCTGGACCAGGCCGTGGTGTTCTCTGGGCGGCTTGTGGAGGGAGCTGGGATGGGAGCCTAGAGCCAAGACTAAGGTAGGTAAGTACCTAGCGTTAGTATAGAGGCCAGCAGAAGTACCTGGTATGCGTCAACTGCTTAGCAATGGTACTTGTTGGTTTCAAGCCACATTAGACGGCCCCCAAATATCGAGTCACAGCCTCGACAAGTTACAGTCAAAAGAGAGAGGAATAGGTAATTGTTGAAAGTGTTTTTAAGAAAGCTTCTTTTTTATTAACGTGCGTTGCTCACTTGGTCTGCGCAGCCGAGAGAGTCACGCCCGAGTCGATATTCGCCCCGTGAAATCCCATGTCCATGACAGCATCGTATTGGATCGCTGGGGCCTTGTCCTCTGCTGCGCCTGCAAGGGGTGGCCCGGATGATGGATCAATCATCAAAAGCCCACTGTAATGGCGTTCCAGTGGAGTGTGAGTGCCTGGCAAGTGGATCGATCGATATAGTAGTACTCAACACCCGTTGATAATAGTATGAGTTGCACAAAGATCGAGAAACTAGCCCATGCCCAAGTACCAGATGATTTTATCATCCTTCATAGACTTGGCTGCCTTTCTCTGTTCGTAATCACAGTAACTCACCTCTCATACCGTCACCCACCAGTCTCGAGTCACGCTGCCATGCTCACCAGACGCCCATTCCTTGCTCACTTTCATCTGCTGTCACGCGCACAATGACGCCGTTACGGAAATCAGAACAAACCATGCCTAGTTATTCCCGTTGCAATTGCAATGGAAATACACCACAGATACACACTCAGCAACACTAAGCACCCAGGCGCTTTAACCACAACACTTAAAGCAAAAATCATGATTTCAACTCGACATTACCATTATTCAATACTCATGCCCTAAGCTGTTTCTCCTCCTGACAGCAACCCAAGGTAATTGATAGAATCCTGCCATAGCCAACAACCCAGTACACCTACCAAGATGCTCTACGCGCCGTAGTCACCACCCAATCTACTCTTCCATGTTGTCCAAAAATAAGATATGTTCATATCCTTCTTCTCTTCCATATTATTCTCAAGTCGTTCGAGTTTCCTGGTTGGCTTTCCCGTCCTCATATCATATGGTAAGCCATCGCCAACGCCAGTAAACTCCTTTGCGCCAGTATTGCCTTCTGTCAAAATGCCTATCATCCCTCATTACCAAAGAGAGCCTATTGTCATATCGACCCAGTTAAAGGGGTATACTCATTTATTCTCCAGCTTGCGTGACCAAGAGAAATTATGCAGATAGTAACAGGAGCCTAGACTTGCCAGTCGTTCCTAGGATCTCGGTTCCTACCTCTCAGGAATCGGTGATCTGGCCAGCCTACCTCCCGTGCTAACTCGCTTCTGCAGTCGAGCCTCTTTCTCACGTTGGAGCCTTTCAGCTGAGCTCATATTCCCAGGTAGCGAGGGCACTGCATCGATTGATCCACCTATTATAGTGCGCCCACGCTTCTGCTCTACGTAGAGCTGTGCGAAGCGGCCCAAGGGAAATGCCGGCATAGTCTCAGGAATCTCGGCTCCATTCTGCACCAACAGCTCAGCCACTGGAAAAGGCACAGACTTGCCATCCGAATCGGTAGTCGCCTGCGAGGGGCTGGGTGACGGCGTGGCCGGGTCTGCCGCAGCCAGAGCGAGCCATACAGCATGGGTGCCCCTCATTTTATCGACTGTATTCGGGTTCGCTTTGAGCGCCAACGCGTAGAGGACCTGCTGTATCTCGTTCTTTTTGATGGCGGCCAGCAGCGTCTCATCTGCCGTACCGTATCGCGACAGTGTCGGCGAAATGGGTTCAACAAACAGTCGGTCCACATACTTGGACGTGATGAATCGAAGACGTTGCTCGCGACTTGCCTGTCCGGTCGGTTTCAGCGACTGGTCAAGCTTTGCCTCCCACACCATGTTTGACACTCGGTTACCAATTAGCAGAAGAAGCTCGACAATATCAATCGTGAAGGACTTTATGTCCAGCGTCAAGGACCGCACCTTGCTGATATGGGTGCCGAGAGATCGGTGAATACCACTACACTCGATGCAAAGAATGATGCCCAGGTTGATCGACACCCACTCAACCTTGGATCCAGAACCACAATCGGCACACCACATGTTGCCTTGGTCATTCTCCCGCACCATCTGGAGCACTTTGTCGGGGTTCTCGTCGTATCCAGAGCTCGATGTCCTGATTGCACTTGGCCGTGCGCCAACTGTTATCCTTCGACTTGGCATGCCGCTGCTAGAGGAGCTATGGTGGTTACCATGACTCAATGATTGTGTTTTGCCTGTGAGAACGGAGCCAATGTCTCTCTTGAAAGATGAATCGCCGTTGGATGAGGTTGGCTTGCCCTGGTAACCGCGTCCCTCCATCGCACTCTGCAAAGCATTGTTGATAGCCATGATCCAACTATTCATGTCCTCTTCAGATGTAGCCTGATACACTCGTTTGAAACTAGGGGTGATGACCTCGAAACAAAATCGCCGTTCCGCATTGCGAGCTTCTCGGACGGATGCCATCCGGAGGTCGATGGGGTCAATGTGAAGATCGAGTTTCTGCTTCCAATTGCTGTATTCAGACAGCTTTCCCTGGTCCAATACAATCCAGAATCTGTACAAATGTTAGTCAAGACTCGTCATGATTGATACTAACATTGTCTTACTTGTGCCAACCCTGCTTGTTCAGATTACGAGGGTCAACATGCCCTCCTGGCCTATTGAGTGCCCATAAAAGGCCTTCTTTGCGATGAGTGACAGCCGATGGCGGGCCTTCTCTTTCTTCGAGATCGCGAATTCCCCGAAACTTAGATACCGCTGCAGGGCTTCCCATCGCTGTCTGACCAAGACTGCCAGGAGACCTAGATAACTCCGCACCTGAAGGACCACTCCCATAGCCGGTATTTAATTGAGATCCAGTGCTATCGGCACGGCCCAACTCCGAATCCGAGGTGTTGCCCGTGTTGCCATTCGTGGCAGAATTAATAGGAATGCTACTCGTAGCGCTGCTTTGTTCAGGCTCTTTATAAGGGGCGTTACTCTTCTCCAGTAGACGTCTTTTCTCCTCACGCTCACGGCGCTGATACTGATACTCCTTATCGGCCTCTTGAACCTCGTTGGATAAAGCTTCCAGCTGGGGTAGGAGAATCTCGATCTTCTTGGCTGTTGCCATAAAACCTCGTGTCTGAGAATCGGCAAATTTTGTAAGATGGGATAGAACTTCCTGTTCCTTCCGACCACCGTGGAGATCCTGCATGAAGCTAGAGTAGTCAAATCGCTTCAGCTCAAAGTTGCGCCGCTTGTTCTGGTACTTAGAATCGGCCTCCGCAAGCTTTTTAGCCTTAACCGAGTCCTGGCGTTGTCCCAGGTAACGCGATACGTAAGCATAATATTCCTTGCTCTCCTCTTCAAAGTCTCGTTTCTTCGACTCAGCCTGTTTGATATCGACTTGGTAGAATTTGGTTACGGGCTCGATAATAATCTTTTGGAGGTTATAGGTATTCTGTCGCTCATATGATAAAATTTCTCTCGCGATCTTATCAAAGTAATGCTCCAGAGCAGGCTGGACTGCGTTGGCATTGGTTGACGCAGCTTCTCGTAGCGAATCCACAAAGCCAAGGAAGGCATCGTTGGCTTCGATCTGACAAGCATGTGCATGCTCAGCCTTCTTTAGAACCTTCTTCATCTGTGTCCTCAAATTCCCTGTCTTTTGCTCGAGAGCTTTAAGAGTGGCTCGAAAGACGGGTCCGTCATCGCTAACCATGGACTCTTCTCCTGGTTTTGGGCAGGGAACGTCTACTTTGACAGCTTCTTTAGCCTGTGGGAATCCAGGTGTGAGGGGTATTTCAGCTGTTGGAGCTAGGGGGGACACAGGTTCGTCGAGGAAGTCGGGAACGGTCATGCGGGAGTCGACAGATTGGCTTGAGGCGACTCGAATCTTAGGTGGAGATGCCAGTAGGAAGGGAGATGATGGCGAGTTCGGATGGCTCGAGGAACCAGGTGTGCCTGAAGAAACATGAGAAGGTGAGAAGCAAACAATCTTTCGGGGTTCAATACCTGCGACGAAGTAGGAGAAGCTCGCCAGGGTGTGTAATCGGTGGGCTCGAGGGTCATACTCGACAAACTTGTCTCAAGTCAGTACGCAATATGATAGGGAAAAATAAAGGGAAAAGTACGCTGCATGAGTTCCTCCAGCCGCCACCCTTATCCTCTGTAGGCTTTGGAGGCTTCCATTTCCATGTCCACTCAAATGTGACTGATGGGCTTCCTCCGGTTGAATAATCGCCAACTAAAGCCACGTTGGCATTTCTGTGAAGGTTTGGGTCCGCATGGAACTCTCGAGTCACCAAGTTCTCTACTTCTCTGAGGTTTGAAGCATAGACGTAGGTGAGGCCCGATATACTAGTATCGATGGGGGTGGATGATGTGTCGGGAGATGTTCCAGGCTGCGCAGCCTGTGACTGGCGCATGACAAAAGTGAAGGAGAATATGAGCTCGTCATCGTTGCTCAGCTTAACTAGGAAATTCGGTGCCGCCGCTGGGTTGGAAGGATCAGGATCCTGCAGCTGGGTTAGAATGAAGCCGCAAACAAAGGTCGCAAACCAGGGGAGGGGGATTGCGCAAATAGCAACGCAACCTACCTGAACAAATTCTATAGGGGATGTATCGCCGGCAGGCCTCTGAGCGGATACTTTGGTAGCAGGAAATGCATTGGGAACAAAGTTCACCGAGATGTGCTTTCGTGGGTTTGTAACAACCAGGGAGGATATGCTCACTGAAGAACAAGGTCGGTCAGTTAGAGCAACAAGCCACAGCCTCGGCGCGGGATTCCTGCGAGGAATAATGGTAACGCGGGGGCAAGCAGGGCAACATACATCGGTTCTGGTCTCTTAAATAGAGAGCAGCCCCCTCTTCGGGCTTACTGCTAACGATACCCATCGTCAAGTTGGGTCAAGAGGGCGGTAAGCGTTAAGAGACGAAGAGCGAATACAGTCGTGACCGGGCCCAGTAACTGGAGCTGTCGGGATCTTTTAAGACGGAGCGACGAAGAACGAACGCACGCACAGTTGGGGGGGCGTACAGCGACAGGCGACACCGTGACACCGTGACAGCGAGCTGCTGCAGCCAACAGGTGGGATAGTGCCGGTACGAAAAGTGGTAGCGCGGGGCTCAGGGCGGGACAGGGGAGGCCGTCATCTGGCGCTGAGCCAACCGGAGTGGCCCACTCGTTTAGGTGTACTGTTCTGTAGAAATGGTATTTGGGGCCGCAGGCTCGTGTGGCTATTCGCGACCACCTCGTGTATCGGCGTATTGTCTATGGCAGACAATTTCGGCGTAGCAGATGGGCGAGAGTGAATGAGCTGGCGTGCGGATCGAAGCAAGGTGTGCGCGGCGAGCTAGGCAGTCATAAAGATTGCCTACGGCCACGATGATAAATAGTGTTGCTGCCTGTGGAAGTCGTGATGCAACGACGATAAGATGAACGATGAAAGATGGTATTGGAGCGTGGGTGAAGATTTGGAGAGTTGATGGGTAAAAGGAGGAAGGACAAGGGAAACAAGGAGAATAAGAAGAACAAGAGGTGAGAGGAGAGAGGAGGAAGGCAGATGAAGAAGCTACCTTAGTAGGCACCTAAAGTAAGGTAGGTAGGTACCGAGAGGGTGATGTGATGCGATTGTGCCTGCAAGCCCCGGGTGCTGCAATCTAATTCAAGTTTCGTAGAACGGATAAAAAAGATAATATCTCAAGCACCAGGATAAAAATATGCAATGCCAGGATGAAGGCCCGGATGTTAAAGACCCCCACAACTTGATGCAGACAACCGTCGTCCGGTTGTTTTACTTTTTGTTCGGCAAGGCCTCTCTGCATGCAATTGGATTGATTCGAGTCCATCCAATACAAAGATATGGAGATAGATATACTAGAACTAATACGTAGTGATCAACATTCAAGACCCCCAAGCCAGATACTATTATCATTTCCTTTTTCTCGTTTTACTCCTTACTGGTGATGTTTTTAATGAATCACTAAATCAGGTTCATAGGATTAGTGTCATGAGCAACTTTATCTACAACGAATGCCCTCCTCTAGACCATCTAACCCCTCTCCTCGAACTACTGTGCTTCACCAGGTTCAGGTTCAGGTTGACGGTTCGGGACTTGAGCACAAACAGAAACAGGGAACTGGCCTTTAGCCGGTCTGAGACCCTTGTGACAAAGAACGGCCTTTGTACTCAAATTGATGTTAGTCCCCGCTACATTGGTGCATTCTTTTTGGTTTGATAAAGTTCCCTGCCTCCTTAGGGTCTTCCTGGTTTTAAACATGATCGATGGGACGACGACGATGACCAAGTAAATGGAAGTTGATGAGATGAAGTTAGGTACCTAAGTAGTTGGCTTGGAACTCGAGCCAAGGCCAGCCAGAGTGCAGGTACCCGCAGGCCCTCCAAAACTGGGGAGATTAAGTGCACGTCCTTGGCTTTCAGTTCCATATCCATTGGATGCACCAACTTGAAACCCTACAACAACCTGCAACGGTGTTGGCCCGGGTTGAGGTGGGCGCTTCGGCAGCGTCTGTAGCTAAATGCGCCAATAACTTGTCTTGGTCCAACGTTGCGATAGGTGGTTTTGGCGCTCGGCCAAGAGGCAGTAGCAGTACAGTATCAAGGTCAAACACTCGAGTCTAAACCACACCTTTTTGACATTTGCTGTCCTACTTCGAACAAATCTTTGTTCTTCGTCACACTGTCATGGCACAACCATCTCAAGGGCCTTTATCCACCCTTGCTCAATTCTCGTTTCTCCAGACAAGGAATTGCTGCTGCTGATCCCTTCAGGCACTTGACGCTGGGACCCTTGTTTGTGGTTCTTTTTTTCAGCGGGGTTCAAGTCCTTCAACATCCAGGTCATTAGTTGTCCAATCGTTGATAGGATGCTCGTCATCCTCTAATGAGTTAGGTGGTGATAGACCACGAGCTAGGAATACAAACTGCAATATAGAGTGTTGGTTCCATATAACAGCACATGTGGACGGCCAGTCAGATTAAATTTGAAGAAATACAAACATTAAAACAAAAGCACATCATACAACTAATCTACATACAAAACGCTACACAAGTTTACAATCCTCTCGTCCTCGTGAGCCATCTTTTCCGTATCCAGGTTTCTTTTGACACGAGGGATACAACACATGATCACTATGAGTGCTGTTCATGTCTGGTAATAAGACCTGCTGGGCTGTCTTGCTGTCGCATAGGTAGTGGCTCAGCTATTCGTCAACACTCCGCGCCACACAAAATGTGATATAATCATCTGCTGATACGAGATCCTAGGTATGCCAAATTAGTTACTAAACTTTATATGAGTCTCAAGGTGTATGTGGCAGCCAGCTAAGTACATAAGCACCAGCCTATGATTATGTACTACGTACGGCTTACATCGAACTTAGGACTTGATGAGACGAATAAGCAATGCGTATTATTAGTCGCCAGTCTATGCGTTCTATACCTACCTTAGGTGCCTAACCACAATTGACATTGACTTCTGGAATAAAAGTCTTGGTCACTAAGTTGAGGTTGATGCTTGAAGTATAGGGCAATAATGGGAAAATAGCGTGAACTGCACTCAAGAAGAATACCACAAAATTCTTTAACCCCTTTCAGAGATTTCCGGCGTTACTATCTACCACTTCGACATGGATCCCGGTTTTTCGTATTTAAAACTGGAAATAGAAGAATCCCATCTAGAATTCGTACAGCACTTAGCGGTGCAGTGGTTGTGGCGCAGGCCTTTGCCGCAGGCACAAAGCGCCCAATTCTTGAAAGGAATATCTCCATTGGTTGTAGCGTCAAGTTAGCACTACTCAGGGTCCTATGGCGTGTCGGTTCCCCAGGCCATGAGCTGAACGGATACGGTACCTAGGTATGGATGACGTTGCGCCCAAGTTAGGTTGTTCCTTGGCCTTGAGCTCTTCATTTTGGGCTCCAGCTAAGCTTGTTTGATCGCCACAACAACTCGAGCATTAAATTATACAGGGCTATCCTTTGAAACTACTGCTTAATGTTATGCAAGAGACCACAACGTTCGTTGTCGCTTCTTCTCAGCTAATCAATACATCACATCACATCACGGTCGTGTTATCTGCCGTTACTTGTGTTCCTGTTTCATCATTGGATCTTTGACGTTTTGCAAGGATCAATCAAATCGACGGAAACAGCGACGGGGGGCGGCTCTGCTCAGACCTCCATCCATCAATCAATCACTTCACCGTCAATCTCCCATCTACCACATCAACCACTCTTAACAAATTCCATAATCCACTGCCAAACTTTTTGTCCCACTCAATAGGACTTTGTCATTCCGTTGAGAAACACACCGCAGATCTATTGCTCTCTTGACATCAACAAGCAAACGTCAAAGACCCCTCGCTCCTTTCTCCCTTGTCTCGCTCGAACCACTCCCTCCACCAGCATCAACTTTGCTGACCCCGTCTCACGCTCCCATTGTCACCGTGCCATGTGCTGGCACGCGTAGATAAAGATCACATTAGGCATACTCTCGTGTCCTGGGCAAATTCTCTTGTCTTCTCACTATCTAGGTTCTCGTTCCCAACATTGTCCCAGCGTCGTCGCTGTCATCCCCCTCCCTCGATGGACGCCATGTCGTCGGCGTCACGACGCTCTTACAACCCTAATCGTCGCATCGGCAGCAGTAGGGACCTTGGCAGAGCCCGTGCGACCTCAAAAGCCCAAGCCATTGTCGTCGAACATGATGAAGCTCGCAGCTTCGCCCTACGCTCAGCATATCTACACTATCTACTGCAGCCCAAGGCTAAGCGAAAACAATATGTCCCAGCTCCGAAGCAGCCCGTTCGAACACATACCAGTGTTGGTGCACTCGTGCAGGAATTTACCTCGGGCTCTTCGTCAAGCTTTAAGCTGCCTCACAACTTCACCAGCGCCCTACTGGAGCGTTGTGGTGGTGTGCTGAGGGGCAGCGAGCGCCTCCCAGGCTACAGCGATGCGGCTGTCAAGCGAAGCTTTGCGGAAGCTTATACCACATTTTCTGAGAGAAACTTTCGCAAAACTATTGACAAGGAGAGGAAGCTTGAGCCTCTCATTCTCATGTTCTATACGTCTACCACCAAGGCAGCCCAAAAAGGTGCCGCTCCCGATGATGATTCTTGGAAACTTCTACCCGACCGACACCTAGCCCTATTTGTTCGCCTTATTGCTACTATTCTCCGAGATCAGGGCCATGATCGTGATAAGTCTGAGCTCATGACCAAGCTCCATTCTCTAGAGAAGAAGCTCCTTACAAATGATCAAAATCTGGTCGGTGGCGGATCTGATGGCGCTGGCACAACTATCGAGGTCGTTGTTCCTCTAAGTTATGATGTCAAGGACATGCCTCTAGTTCAGCAGGTAGTCAAAATATTCGGCCTGAGTCTTTCTGAAGCCCAAGCCGAAATCAACGAGAACAAAGGAGTATGGACAGAGGAGGCTGCGCTCAAAGATCTCAAGTCATATCAGACTAGGCTCAACTCAGACATGCCTGGCGCACTAAGGAGCGAAGATTTCGACCTCCAAGACTCCTTCATTGAGTGGAAGAAAGCAGAGTCCCCTCATCTTTCACAGATGATGCTCGATATCTTAACTGCCAAGCCAGAGCTGGCCAAGACATCGAGTGGTTCTCTCGACAAAGGCTTCTCTAGCCGGCCTCAGTCAACCTACAGCGATCCGGCCTTTGTGGACGTCAGTCGTCCTCTTTCTCTCGCAAACGATGGGTCGATGGCCTTTGATCCATCCATCAATCTTGCTTCCCTAAATATTGGTGATACTAGTATCCGAGCAGTGGAGGATAACATCTACACATTTGTTCCTCCGGACCCCAGAGCGTTCTTCAAGTACATTCTTAAGCATGCTATGACCTTTGATCAGATCAACAGCGACCCTGACCTTGATTATCAGCCTCTCTCAAAGCAGTCCATGGACCTTTTGACCGAACTGTGCGTGAGATGGAGAGTACCCCAATCCTCTAGGCTCATCGCCTTGCTTGAAGTTGCGTCACGCAACTTTTTGGATCGAGAGTTACTCGCCGAAGAGTTGGATGCCGTTTTTGATTTTATCAAGACACCACTTCCAGAGTCAAAAAGGCCTCCACACATATCAAACTATTGCACTCCTCTACCTGAAATTGATCCCAGTCGCTGGACGGTACATGACTTTGCTGTCTACCAGCATACTCTTCACACCCTTCATGAGACCTTGCTTCGTGATCTGTATGACCTGATGGAACAGTGCTATGACACAAAGCCACCCCAAATCGGTGTTGTTCAGTACATCCTGGATCATCACATTTTCAGCGATCCATGCTTTTCGCCGAGGCCCGAGGCTGCAACTGAGTTTGCTGAGCACCTCAGTCAGCGGCTCCATGACCAGGCCAAGGAAACATACCGTCAATACATGGAGAAGGAAATATCAGCAGACCGAAATGACTGGCATTTTGGCAACGTGGTTAAGCTGGGCAAGACAGTTATCAAGCTTTGCGAAAGAATCAATAAGCGCTATAACAAGAACCCCGAGATCATGGGTGTGAATCCCTTTCAAATCTTGGTCGAGGAAGTATTCCCACGATTTGAGGAGGATGCAAACGCCATTATCGAGTCTATTCTTGAGATGGCTCAAGAGACTGGCACTGAGCTCGATATACAGGATGGCTTCGATCTGTACAGGGAATTAGTTGCTATCCGCCGGATTCACAATGATTCCCTGCCTGACCGTCCATTTGCCTTCAACATTGAAGATCTTTTGGTCGACTTTGTGTGGCGATGGGTCCGTGCCGCCGAGAACAGAGTTGAAGAGTATGTTGAACAGGCCGTTAAGCAGGATCAGTTCCAGGTCCGTACTGAGAACCCGGAGGATATACCACGAGACTCGGAGCGGCACAGTGTTTCCATCATCGACATATTCATGCTATTCAACCAGACCCTCGATACCGTCTTCAACCTCAACTGGGACAACGATGAGCACCATGCTAGATTCATGACTTCTCTTTCCAAGGCGTTTGCGACAGGCATTGGCAAGTACTGTGAAATTGTTGAACAGCGATTTGCAAAGGAGATGGATCGTCCTTCAGCTGAGGAGTTGGCAGCACAGACTCAGACTACTCAGGAGAAATGGATGAGGTACGCAAAGGATGCCTGGAATAATAAGGATCGTGTTGAGCCGTTTCAATTCTACTCTGAGGTAAGAATCCGCTATTAATCAGGCCTCCCTCGAATTTTTATACCGTGACTAACATTTTCCAGTCCTTTGTGAAACTGAACAATATTGAATATGCTATGCAGGAGCTGGACAAGCTGGAGCGGGCTATGGACCCGGATGCTTGTGCCGCACTACTGGAAAAGATTGACGGACCCAAGAAGAAGGCCCGCCGGCCTAACAAGTATACCTTTACAATCAAGGTAGTAGAGGCGGAGGATCTCAAGGCATGTGACCCCAACGGCTACAGTGATCCCTATGTGGTATTTGGCGACGAATACCAAAAGCGACTGCACAAGACAAGAATCATCCAGAGAAATCTCAATCCACGTTGGGACGAAACTTTCGATGTAACAGTCCAAGGCCCCGTCAACATGATTGCGACTATCTGGGACTACGATACATTCGGTGACCACGACTACGTGGGACGAACATCACTTAAGTTAGATCCTGTTCACTTCAGTGACTATCTGCCTCGCGAGTTCTGGCTGGACCTGGACTTGCAAGGCCGGCTACTCATCAGAGTCAGCATGGAGGGCGAGCGAGACGATATTCAGTTTCATTTTGGAAAGGCTTTCCGGCATCTGAAGCGTACTGAAAGAGACATGGTCCGAAAGGTTACAGATAAGGTAAGGGAGTGCACGTATGTAATTAGGGAAAATGTACTAACACCCTATAGCTCACTTCTCAGATCAATCACACCCTGTCTCTGGAGACTCTCAGGCATCTGCTTGGTACAGGTGGTATTGGAGCGTCAGTCACGAATCTTTGGAAGAAACGCGCTTCAGTGGTGCCTACCGCGACCCCGGCCCAGGTTGAGGCAGCTTTGACACCGCTGTTTGCCTACTTTGATGAAAATTTTGCCATCATGAAACAGACATTGACAAAAGCTACGATGGATGCCGTTATGGCACGGCTGTGGAAGGAGGTTTTGATGGTGATTGAGACGCTCTTGGTGCCGCCTCTGTCAGAGAAGCCTTCACAACAACGACCGCTGACCCGAAAGGAGCTAGACATTGTCTACCACTGGCTGGACTTGCTCTTCCAGTTCTTCAATGCCAGGGATGACTCGGGAGAGCAACTAGGTGTTCCAGCCGAGACACTCAAGTCGCCTAAGTGGCACGAGCTGGCCTCGCTGAACTTCTTCTACTTTGAGGACACTAACAGTTTGATCCGTGAGTCGGAAAGGATGGCAGCCGCGACAACAGAACGTGCACGCCTGGCTCTTCAGCAGCAGAACTCGCAGAGTAACCGTCTGTCGGCTCCGGCAGCGCTTGGGGCGTCATTGGGCGGCGCGGGAACGTTTGCAAGCATGGGAACAATCAGGCGCGGCAAGAGCATCATGATGAGCCGCAATCTAGGCACTATGCGCAAGGCTAAGGAAGCGAAGCGACGGGAGGCACAGGCAGATCCAAGCGACGACATGATCCTACGTATTCTTCGTATGCGACCAGAGGCGGCACACTATCTCAAAGATCGACATCGCCAGAAGGAAAGGCAGGCGGCCACGGCAGCGGCAGCTCTAATCGTCAAGAACAGCGTGACACAGGGGTGGAATTCTTCCGGAGGGCCTGCTTTTGCTGGTAACTTTGGACGAAACAATTTGCCTAGACGATAGACGATTGGCATATGAGAAGAGGGGGCGATAGGCATGTATTTGGTAACAGACGGGTTGGTCTCGGCAGTGTAGGAAGGGCTCTTATGTTATGGGTTGCTTGTGTTTTTGTTGATATCTATCGTGCTGGATGGAAAGGCATCAGATACCCTCATTCGTGCAGGCAGCAAAATTGATTATAGCGTAACTATGTATTAGATAGGAATGACTTGGAATCATTTGGGCATCTGGTAAGGTAAATGCACTTTTAAGTTGGTATATTGAGTATGTGTTTGGGTATGTGATTGACTGCTTTCCAATACCACCAAATGCATTATCCGAAACCAATGATTATCTGAACCTCTTAGAAACTAAAAGATAATCATATAGTACTTGTATAGAGTCTCATGGAGTTTTTACCCTAATACCTTGCGAATCTTAAACTATTTTTTGGACTACCCTATACCATTGCCTCAACGTGAGAGCGTATCGTCGCCCAACATATCATGAGTGCATGTATAATTCAGCTCGCTCAGAATACAATCCAATAAATCGAAATGCCTGTTTCTGATTTCCGATATAGCCGTAACGGGGACGGCAGCGCCGAGTCACACGGTCGCTAGAGTATAACGATAGCCTCTGACGCATATCAACCCCAGGCTATCTTTAAGTGTCCCGGCCGAGTAAAAGTGGTGCTAGTCAGGCAACTCAAGGTGTACCTTTGCAAATTTAGGCTGTTTTACTGCTCCTCACAAAATACACATCAGACATACCTACTGCATGAATACAAGATTTACTTAGTTGTGTCAAGAAATATAGGGGTCCACCAAACCAGCGAACAAACACGATCGGGGGACCACTTTGTCGCGAATACCGAGGTACAGTATGTAGTACAGTGCATACATACGTACGCGAATACACGCGCGAACCATTAAGGATTATATCTTTTCGGGCCCGCTAGAGTCCGAGGCAGTGGAGGGAGAAAGCGGAGTGGCGAGTTCGCAATAGCCTTGGAACCTTGAAAGGAAAACAGGGGGAACTTATTAAAAGAAAAAAAAAATTAAAAAAATTTACCAACCAGTCTAGGTAGTCAGCAGCCCCAGTTCGTCAAGACATTTTAGTGAGAAACTAGGACGACGAAGTGGGAGAAATGACAGCATTCCTTAATTATTTCAGGGTCCTTTTTAGGTAGGGTCCAATTCCAGGGGGGAGCCCCTCTGCCCCATTGAGGTGCGCCGTCTCGTCCGTTGTCAAAGGGCGGAGCAGCTGTAGATGAGGGGCATCTTGGCAGGGAAGAGGAGAAACAATTCTCGGCGACAATTTCATTTTTTATTTCCTTTTTCTTCTTTGTAAAGTATTATGTAACATAGTGCGTAGCAGTGCTGCTCTACAGATCGAGTGCTTGACAGGCACAATGACCCGCCAGATGAGATTTGTGAGTGATGATCTGGTGTTTCGATGAGATATTCAGAACTAGGGGTCTTTGGGTTTTCTAATGTGATCAGCAGTTCAAGTTTCGGCAAGTCCTAGTGTAAGTTAGGGAGTTGAGTGTTTACTCCTTTGCCGCCGCTCAGACATTCAAATTACATACTACAGAGTACCATGCCCATGTATCAAAAAAACAGAACCATCCGTCGCAAGGGGATTCTCATGCAGAGTGGAGACGTATACATACATACATACATATATACATACAGGTATGTAGAGATACGGTTTAAGGGATAAATGTCACCTGAACCGAACCAGTGGCTGTTCAAGCAGACCTCGCTCACGGACCGTATGCCTTGAACTGCTTAGGGGATGATGATCGCCAGGTTAGTTGAGGCCCCCGGGAGAACCCCATTCGGAAAGATTAAACTGAAACTGACTGATGGGCGTTGGTAACGATTTTGGCTTTGAAATGGAAAAGCTGAATAGGAGGCACGAAAGGGTTACCTCAGGACTCAAGGCTGTGACTGTGACTGGAGTGGATAAGATCCAATCTACACTGAAGGCGACTCTTGGCGTGCATTCTGATTTCTGACAGCAACCTGGCCCTTCTAGCCCTTGAATCCAATCGTTTGTGCTTGGACATGTAACGAAAAAAAAAAAGAAAAAAGAAAGGTACGTGCGTTCCATTTCTCCCTCGCTATCGTGTTCTCTTCATGCTCTGTTTCTATCCTTTGTCGTAATAATGTTTGATCATCGTCAAGTTAGAAACCAAATCCGAGTCACACATGTGCTGGTTCAATAGCTTCGAAACACCTCACGTGGACCAACAGCCACCAATGTCGAAAGTGGTAGGGAGGACAAACCTCCACATTAGCTACGTTACAGTGTATAGTCTGACTCCAAGACAGTATACGGCTGCCCAGAAATTCCATAGACTAGGCCCAGCAATGGAGGCTGTTGTGCCAAAGCTGTACTGTGTGAGAACATGTCGATCCCTCGCTCTGCTCAGGCGGCAACGGCACGGGTAATTGCCAAGCTTAGGTCTGATTTGTTAAATCTTCAGATTTCGTCCACTTCAAGCCAATGAAGCCCCTGTCGGCAAATCATATATTGACCAGCATTGATGCCAAATGACGTCGATGGCTGACTCGGCCTCGACCGCAACCCACCAGTGACCCCTGAACCCGCGATACCGCTGCACGCAAATGTATCCCATTGGATGTCAATGTCCGTCTGATCTTTCTTCCCTCTCTCAATTCTTTGTTCAAGTCTATGTACACGAGCGAGTAGGGAAAAGATAAGGCATGTTGCGAGCAGATAGATCTCCACGTGCTTGTAAATTGACGGGACGAGTGGGCCTGGTATGGGCGTTCAGTAGACGAACGGATGGCCGAGACACCATGAGAATACTCCCCTCAGTGCGCGCTCTGAAAGATGTCAGTCACAAAGCCTCGTTATTCAGCCATGTCTTGTCCGTCTCTGGCCTGAAACATAAGACGTTGTCCATCACAATGTGAATGACTTTCAAACCAATAGCGCTTGTCCTTGTCCCTGTCGTCTACCGCTGGCGCTGTTGGTGGCATCGCACGGTACTAATACTGCTCCCTACCTTATCTGAACCAGGCAGAATCTCTAAATCCCAGGGCAAGTTTTGAATTTGAGTATCAGCTACTAGCACAATACATACCTATCTATGTAATAGTGTCACGCGCTATATGTATCCGCACTGACCAAACAAACAACCCGCTAATAGGTGCGACTTGATCGTGAATGATGATTTCGAGATCGAAGGTTCGGCTAAAAGGGCTGTAAAGGCGTACGGAAATAATAGTTCGTCTTTTGGACTAAGACAAAGGGGTCCATCCGAGCCGCAAAGAAGCCACTTCTTGACAGCTCAGGAGCCGTTTCAACATCAATGAAGATGAACCGCGCCTGGAACTACCCCAACTAAGCTTGCTTAGTGGCCCCCCCTCGGTTCGAGCCAACGGGTATTTCATTAGAATGAATGAGCACATGTATAATTTTCCTTAACACGAGAATTGGGTTTGACCTGCTCTGCTGCTGTAACCTTCGCTGGTTGGGCTCGACTATGTTGTTACTGGTAACAATTCAAGCATTTGCCCGGAGCAAAGTAACCAGCTTAGTAAAGGAGTTAAGGTTCTCCCTCGCTTCCAGACATCCATTGTATCGCCACCGTGCGAGTGGTATGGTGCCACCCCACATCAACGGTCTTGGCAGGCTGGGCTTGGATCCTCATGAACATTGGCGGTGGGCATTTACATTCATTCACAAAGAATGAATAAAAAGCCAGGAAGAAATAGTGTGAGAAGGCAAAATAGACCAGTTATTCGTGTCTAGCAGCACTTTCTATAGGAGCTCCTAGCAAACTCGGTGCAGAGAAGAAGTATCATGCCACAGGATTAAACGGCTGAACTTTGAACGAAACCTGGACCTTTATTGTGATCAAAAGCTGCACGCCACCAATCATCATCGTCTGTAGCCAAAAGAGAAGAAGCAAATACGGGCAAAGGTTGCGGCACAGGCACAGGCACAGGCACGCCTAATCGATGAGAATGCGCCTCTTGCGAGTTTTTTGATGATAGAAGAAACGGGCAGTACAGTTACATAGGAATATATGTCTGTCTTACAGTAGGTAGGTAGCTAACACTGCCCGTTACTAGTACTGGCAGCAAGTCCTGTATCCGGCCCTGAGAGACGCAGTCTGCAATGTCCCTAACTAAACCGCGCGGTTGATGTTAACAAACACTTGAGAATGTCGATCGATTATTTCGTGTGGATGCTAGCTTGCAGTAGAGGCGGAGAGAGGCTCTGGGCATTCTGCCATTGGTCGCTTCAGCTCTCGATTCCCCCAGAAGAATCCCCAGCCAACAAAGTGACATTTCAGCAATCAAGCGAGTCTCCGTTTCTGAGGCATCCTGCCTGTCCACTAGAAATTATATACGTTAATTTTTACTTTTCTTTATTGGGGGGAGCAGCATAAGAAAGAAGATCCGAGTTCAGGAAGAGGTGCATGCAAGCATGTAAGCGGTGGGTTTAAGAGACAATCTTAGCACTGAGAAAGAGGGGAAGACGATAAACATGCGCCCTGGTAATTCGCATGCAAAAGAGACGAATCGTACGTACAGCTAAGGTAGGTGCATATATCCCTCTCAGCATCATGTAGAATGTGACCTACAGCAGGCGTCTAATCATAATAGAGGCTGAGAGATTCTTTATCTGGAGTATTTATCTGACAGATATCCTGATACTAAAGAGGATGGCACACGTATACCATGTATGCTTGACATAGGAGGTGGCTGATATAGAAACCAGAGAAATCATGGTGTTCTTGTAGCGAGTAGAGACCGTGTCCCACCCTACAAGATTCCCTGCCGTGATCATTCACTTCCCTACTCTTTTTGGCCCTTTCACTCCACTGCCATTATAGATTTGGTTTCATCCCCAAGTTTCAGGGTCGAACTAGATCCCATCGCAATTCGGTCTGTCATTAAATAGTTTCAACCCCAAAAGTTAACGTTAGTACTGGACGTAGTATCGCGCACATACTAATAGCTGTCAGTACATAGGTACTGGACATCAGCCAAACACCATCTCATCCCGAAAGAGAAACCATACTAGGCCTACCTTAGTTAGACTCTAGCACGATTTGGGCTCCGCCTTTTATCTCATTTGTTCACCCTCCTTTTCACCTCGTATGTACATGTGTACTACTGTGGTAGCGACCGAGGATCTTCCCAGCACTGACCCAATTCGGAGATACATACCATCCCCGCGGTCTTCTGGAACTTACAGAGGTACCGCTCAGAGCCATCTGTGCCCGCGCACCTTAGGACCAGGCTCTCCTGTCAGTGGTACATTCAGTAAAACCCTCCCCCACCCCAGGGGGCTGTGGTCCAGTGCTTGCGGCCACCGCTGCTCTCTTAGGTAGTCCATTAACAGTACCCTACGCCCGCTTCAATCAACTCAGAAAAGTCTCGCTCTATTAATACTTTCAGCCTAATCCTCCACTTCCACTTCCACCTCAACTCTCTCTCCCGTCAGGTTGTCTCCTACAGCCATAGCATCGCCATCCGGCTTCCTCGACGCCCGCCCGATTTATTTCGACAAACCCTCCTTTTGCCGCGCCTGTTATCTCGATTTAAAATTCCTGCGACGGTTTTGCCTGTGCCTTGTCTCGTTCTCGTTCCCTCGATACGGCGCCGTCGCCCGCCGTCACCCGGTGTATTGTGCTGTGACCAACTCCAAGTCTCGATAATCGAGGATGCTGCGCAGTCGACCGCTGTTGCGTCCTTAGTTTGGTCATCGTCCTGCCTTGTGTCGCCCTGTCTTCAACTTTTCTCCACAATCAATCAACTCGACGCTTTATCGTTAGCTGTACCATAAAATCTACAGCCTATACCTGAACACCTACTTCGACGCTCCAACTTGCGCTGCCCGAAAATTCAATTTTCTCCTGGTCCCCTGACTGTGGTATAGCAGTTCATCTCTCTCATCATGATTGACGATGCGGCCCTCGCCGCTGCCGCTTCCATTGTTGCTTCGATTGCGCCAGATCCTAGACCGCCCAATTCGATACCAGTTGGTGTAGCCTCTCAGGTTCAACTCCCAGGGCCGGACACGCCTGCCAAGCGCAAGCTTGAACTGGAGCTACAGAACCTCGCTTTGCGTGTTGGAAAGCTGGAGAGCCAGGCCTCAGCTGCCTCCCCGTTTCCAGAAACGCCTAACGAGGTTATAGATACCCTTTTTGGCGAAGAAGCTCTTGCGGTGGCGGCTCGTCCCAAACCCAAGGTCCTTCACGCCCAAGGTAGCTTGCACTCTCCGCATCTGCCATCTTATCAGCTGACCGAAGAAGCCCTCGAAGGACTTCGAGAACATGTGGACGATCAGTCTAAGTTGCTCGATAGCCAGCGCGAGGAGCTCGCCGGCGTAAATGCTCAGCTTCTAGAGCAGAAGCAGCTACAAGAGCGAGCCCTCGAGATACTTGAGCAAGAACGTATCGCTACTCTGGAGCGTGAGCTCTGGAAGCATCAAAAGGCCAACGAGGCTTTCCAAAAGGCACTGCGAGAGATTGGCGAGATTGTTACTGCCGTCGCCCGCGGTGATCTGACCATGAAGGTCCGCATGAACACCGTTGAGATGGACCCGGAAATCACAACTTTCAAGCGCACCATCAACGCTATGATGGATCAACTGCAAATATTCGCTAGTGAAGTCTCGCGAGTGGCTCGTGAAGTCGGTACCGAAGGATTACTGGGCGGACAAGCCCGTATTGGTGGTGTCGACGGAACATGGAAAGAATTGACTGACAACGGTATTTTAATCATCAAGCCTCTTTCAGGTGACAATGCTAACGGTTCATTCAGTAAACGTCATGGCCCAAAACTTAACTGATCAAGGTTTGTAGCTCTTAGGGAAATTTATAAGGAGTTTGACATGTAGCTAACCGCACTCTTTTAGTGAGGGAGATTGCCTCTGTTACGACTGCTGTCGCTCACGGCGACCTGACCAAGAAGATTGAACGACCTGCCAGAGGAGAGATATTGCAGCTGCAGCAAACAATCAATACCATGGTGGATCAATTACGAACATTTGCCTCTGAAGTCACCCGCGTTGCAAGAGATGTCGGAACCGAAGGCATGCTGGGTGGACAAGCCGATGTTGGGGGAGTGCAGGGCATGTGGAATGATCTAACCGTCAATGTCAACGCCATGGCCAACAACCTGACGACTCAAGTGCGCGACATTATCAAGGTCACCACTGCCGTCGCAAAAGGAGACCTGACCCAGAAGGTTCAAGCGGATTGCAGAGGAGAGATATTCGAGCTCAAGTCGACCATTAACTCTATGGTGGACCAGCTGCAGCAATTCGCCCGCGAAGTCACCAAGATAGCCCGTGAAGTCGGCACTGAGGGTCGCCTGGGAGGTCAGGCTACCGTACACGATGTCGAGGGTACCTGGAGGGATCTAACCGAGAACGTCAACGGAATGGCCATGAACCTTACCACCCAAGTGCGAGAGATTGCCAAGGTTACAACTGCTGTGGCCAAGGGTGATCTGACAAAGAAGATTGGGGTCGAAGTCAAGGGCGAAATGTCAGAGCTCAAGAACACCATCAACCAGATGGTTGACCGCCTCGGTACATTTGCTGTCGAAGTGAGCAAGGTCGCCAGGGAAGTAGGCACGGATGGTACGCTGGGAGGACAGGCTCAGGTTGCCAATGTCGAGGGTAAATGGAAGGATCTCACAGAAAACGTCAATACCATGGCGTCGAACCTCACAGTTCAGGTAAGAACCAAAGAACCCAGCTTAGCCTGGTCCGGCCACTAACAAACTCCCAGGTTAGAAGTATTTCTACAGTCACACAAGCCATTGCGAACGGCGATATGAGCCAGAAGATCAAGGTCGAAGCAAATGGAGAGATACAAGTACTGAAAGAGACTATCAACAACATGGTTGATCGTCTATCTAGCTTCTGTTACGAAGTACAGCGAGTCGCCAAGGACGTAGGTGTCGACGGGAAGATGGGTGCTCAGGCCGATGTGGGTGGCTTAGACGGCCGTTGGAAAGAAATCACAACAGATGTCAACACCATGGCTAGCAACTTAGTAAGTATATGGTGGAGAGTTATTAAGGCGACATGTACTAACGGATGCAGACCACACAAGTACGGGCCTTTTCAGACATAACTAACCTAGCTACCGATGGGGACTTTACCAAGCTCGTCGATGTCGAGGCATCAGGTGAAATGGATGAACTCAAGAGAAAGATCAACCAGATGATATCTAACCTGCGCGATTCTATTCAGCGTAATACCCAGGCCCGAGAAGCTGCCGAACTTGCCAACAAGACCAAGTCGGAATTCTTGGCCAACATGTCTCACGAAATCCGAACGCCAATGAACGGCATTATCGGAATGACTCAACTGACATTAGACACCGACCTGACTCAATATCAGAGGGAGATGCTCAATATTGTCAATAATCTTGCCAATAGCCTCCTGACGATCATTGACGATATCTTGGATCTTTCCAAGATTGAAGCTCGGAGAATGGTGATTGAAGAGATCCCCTACACGCTGCGGGGAACCGTCTTCAACGCCCTCAAGACTCTCGCTGTTAAGGCGAATGAGAAGTTCTTGGATCTCACCTACAAGGTCGACAGCTCTGTGCCCGACTACGTTATCGGCGATTCCTTCCGTCTCAGACAAATCATTCTTAACCTTGTTGGCAATGCCATCAAGTTTACAGAGCACGGTGAGGTTAGCCTAACGATCAAGGAAAGCATGGGGCAAAATCATGTCCGACCTGGTGAGTATGCGGTTGAGTTTGTCGTGGAGGATACGGGTATCGGAATTGCCAAGGACAAGCTGGATCTGATCTTCGACACCTTCCAACAAGCAGATGGCTCCATGACACGCAAGTTTGGCGGAACAGGTCTCGGTCTTTCGATTTCGAAGCGACTTGTGAACCTTATGGGTGGTGATCTCTGGGTCAACAGTGAACACGGCAAGGGCAGCGAGTTTCACTTCACATGCTTGGTCAAGCTCGCGCCTGATGACGCTGCTATGATCGAGCAGCAAATCCGCCCTTACCGAGGCCATCAAGTGCTATTTGTCGACAAGGCCCAATCCAGAAACGCCGAATCGATTAAACCCATGCTGGAGAAGATTGGTCTGAAACCAGTTGTTGTGGAATCGGAGAAGAGCCCCGCATTGACACGCCTTCAAACCGGCGGCTCCCTTCCTTATGATGCCATCCTGGTTGATTCCATCGATACTGCCAGAAGGCTTAGAGCCGTGGATGATTTCAAGTACCTTCCCATCGTACTGCTGGCACCTGTTGTTCATGTCAGCCTCAAGTCGTGCCTGGATCTGGGCATCACGTCGTACATGACGACGCCGTGCAAGCTCACTGATCTAGGCAATGGCATGATACCAGCTCTCGAGAACCGAGCGACTCCATCATTAGCTGACAACACCAAATCATTTGAGATCCTGCTCGCGGAAGACAACACTGTCAACCAGAGGTTAGCAGTGAAGATCCTTGAGAAATACCACCATGTCGTGACGGTGGTTGGCAACGGCTGGGAAGCTGTCAAGGCTGTTCAGCGCAAGAAGTTTGATGTCATTCTTATGGATGTGCAAATGCCGATCATGGTAAGCGTCCCACGCAACAATGTTGAGATTTGTGGATGGCCAGTTGATATATTTACTAACCCTTCTGGTAACAGGGTGGCTTTGAGGCTACGGGCAAAATTCGAGAGTATGAACGCGGCATAGGAAGTCACCGAACGCCCATCATCGCGCTGACGGCCCATGCCATGATGGGTGATCGAGAAAAGTGCATCCAGGCTCAGATGGACGAATATCTGTCCAAGCCTCTGCAGCAGAACCATCTCATTCAGACGATTCTCAAGTGTGCTACTCTTGGCGGCCCTTTACTTGAGAAGAACCGTGAACGCGAGCTGGCACTCCATGCCGAGACGAAATCGAAGCATAAAGAGGGAGGACAGGGCCTTCTGCGGCCAACATTAGAGACTCGCTCTTTCACAAGTCGGGAGCCACTCTTGGGCAATGGTAAAGAGAGCCCTGCCATTCTGGCATCGGATGAGGACCCCCTTGCAAGAGCACGTCTCGACCTTTCTGATATGCGAAGTCTTACCAACTAACTGGGTATTCTCTCGTTTCTTAGGTGTACACGAGATCGCTCAGTTCCAGCTAGGCGACTTTGCATGATGATGGGACGCGCGCTCACTATGTCGAGCGCTTCTGAAGCACCCACTCCGCTCTATCGCCAGGTAACGAGGCATGTCCACTCGATTGGCTCTTCTTGCAGTTATAACGCCATCTGCATCTGTTCCAGACGCATGTTAATGCCACCTGGCTTGCTATGACAGGACACGGATTTGCGATGGCTGTGCTGCATCAGCATGATGGACCCGAGTCTCCGATTCACAAGCGACCGCGAACTACGAGACCAAACAAGGTCTGCAGACTATGTTTGGTGATACTGTCTTTTGACAACTCATTACGTTACTTTGTTTCTTGTGGATTTTCTTTACTTTCCATCATATCCCATGGGCTTTAAGGCTGGAGCAGTTTGGCACGTTGATTGCATTCTACTTGTTATCCGGCGTTTCTGGGTTTATTATGGGAGGGCAATTGCATTATGCCTATTTGAAAGGCCTGTATCGATTTAATCGATGGCTCCAACGACATATATCGACTTAGAAGGGCATCGGCGAGCATAACGAACATACCATCCCCATTGGGGATGCAGTTAGATTAAGGAAGAGATGATTGAGCAAGGCTATGGAGGAGATGTGCTGTTTTTTTCATAGGGCTTGTTCTTTGGTTTTTCAAGGTTGGGGGATTTGTTCATCACGCTCATCTGCGGTTTGTTGTTTTTGCCCTTGTATGAGTGGTTGGATATGGGCCTCTGTGCTCAGGGAGTAGGGCGGATCACGGGAGGGAAGAGGAATGAACAGGGATGCTTGTTTCGACGGCATAGGGAATGATTATCACAGTGCTGCGACCGTTCAGATAATGTAGGCGAAAGAAACTATTTGGGAATGAAAGAGACTTTGGATGACTGGCCAACCCGGTCTCAACTGTCCCAAGTTATATGGCTAAATTAAGCAACATCGCTGCTCACTCTTCACGCGGCATCCTCCTTGTCCTCGACGGTGTCGCCGTTGGAACCCTCTTGAGGTTTGGCATTGTGACCTGCTGAGCTTTTCACCTGAGAAGAGCCATCGATCTTGGCTGATGTGGATGACTGCGAGTCTTCTTTGGCTTCGAGAGCAGCGAGAATAGCATCGAGTCTACTCTCGAGATTTGAGAGATTGTTCTCCAAGGCGGTGGCAGCCTGCTCGCCCCTAGAACGGCGCCGTGTTAGTGACAAATCTCCAAGGGTCCGTTGATGATTTATTAGGTAAAGGATCATAATGCGTGGGTACTAGTGTCTAGGAAAGTCGATCTCCCGCAGGCCGTGCTCTAATAAGTAAGCTCTGGAACCGCGGACGCCCAGACGAGGCGTGCATGAACAGCATCGTAGAGCCGCATTCTGAGCATTGCCAAACGTCCTGATGCAGAAAAGAGGAAGACGAAGGGAGCGTCGGCAACACCGATAGTGCTGAATAGAGATTCGTCACTTAGATCATGACCTGATTGCCACTAAATCAGATGGGAGGCTGTGGGGTGGTGGTAGATGGTAGGGCGGAAAGAAAGCCCCTGGGCTTGAGGAAATCGATGGGGAAGAAATGCGAAAATGAGAACAGGGGAACAGGGGAACCGGAAAGTAACAATGATACAGAGGGTGAGGACGGGAGAGAAGGAGGTTTACCTAGCAAGGTCCCGATAGGCCTAGAACATGGAGGTTTGTCAGTCAAGGTGACATTATATTGCATTTAACATTTTTAACGAGCGAGGCCCAGGAGTAGGGTCATATTCAGAGACAAAAGAAAAGAAAAGTAAAATGCAAATCAGAAGGTCTCGACCAAATCGCTGGGTTGAACACGTTCCACGGCCAGGCCGGGGCCTTGGCTGCGGTCTCGACTCTTTTTTTTAGGCATGTGTTTGGGAATAGACAGGGAATGAAATGAGCATGGGATTCTGGATGTGAGGCCAAAATAGCGAGTGAGCAGATCGGGCAAAATCGATGGAAACCATGGACATTTCTCTCCGGAAAAACCATGGGTTTGCTTTGCTGTTATACCACATTTGCAATAGGCATATCTATGACCATCTCGGGGATGACAAATGAGTTGCAGTACGAGGATAAACGTGAAAGGGGATGAATGCTATAACTCAAAGAGGCATATTCTTGCCTGAAAGATGACGTACCTGAGCCAAATCGGCATCCCCCGAAGCATTTGTGGCTTGGTCTTTGTTTGATTTATCGGATGGTGCCATTTTATGTTGTTGCTTTGCCCAAAGACCTAATGTTTAGGTAGTTTGATGTCTTGGGGCTGTGCTGTGCTGTGCTATGCTGTGTTGTCGGCTGCGTGCTGTACTGTACGTATTGTGATGGTTGTAAGAGAAATGGAGAATAAAAAGTTGCACTGGAAGAATTGGGCCGTTTTAGGATGTCTGGTGTGGGGGGAGGGGGATATGCAGGTGCAAGTGCAAGCTTACGGTTCTTTGTTTAGGTAGGTAGGTATGTACCTAGTAGTGACTTCAACAGAAGCTGCGGTGAACAGGCTTCAAAATAATGTACTGTATATAAACACCTGAAGAATGATACATATGTGTTTCAGCCAAAAGACGTGGAAAACTAACTACAGCACAATGTAATACAGGCTGCCAAATGTTATGGGAAAGTGGCCAAAAAGCCCATAGTGGAGACATGACATATTCCATGGGTCTAGAACTCTGAGTACCTACCTAGATCCCGAGTCGACGGGCGCGAAGGCGGGCCGTAAGGTGTAAGGTGAGCTGAGGCGAGGCGAGGTGAGGTGACGGGAGGGGGTGAGTAAGTGGGCAGTACTTGTACAAGACTGTTTGTTACTCGTCACGAGAGAGAGATATTGAGTTCCATGAGCCTCGACTCGTATTTCAGGAACAATAAAAGTTGTACGTATTCGTCGTTTTAATCAGCTATACCTACGTAGGTAGCTACTAATATTCCGGCAACTTGTATCACTCGGACGGTCATGTTGTCTCAGACTTGCAGTCGACACTGGCAAATACCATTCTAAACCGCGACAAGTGTTAATTATCCGAGAGCGAAATCATCAACAAAGGCTATGGCTTAGTAGTGAAGTCGACGCCTATAAAAATCGATCGGTCTAGGCGCGTACGCCAAAGATCTAGACCGCACCACTGCGGTTAGTCACGAGAACACTAACTTGAAACTACAGGTCGGCTCAAGACAATGGCAACAACGATAGATCATAGAATTAGGTACACAATATTTAGCTAACCACCCCTATGGCCTGCCTGTATACAGTACAATCGATCGAGGCTGAAACGCAAACAACCACTGCCCTGCAAAGCCCCCCAGCCAATCTGCTTCAAGTTGCAACCCGTAAAGTCGATGATAGAGCAACATGCCAGATCTCAACGTGCAGCTACTTTACCATAAAGGGAATGCATCATCGTAAATGGGAAATTCCAGGAGTAGACACGTTCATAATACATACAGGTACGTGGAAGGGGAGGAGTGACTTCAAACCTCTTAGGTATAACTAACTGGCACAAACTAGTGGAGAGCTCAATTATTGTTGGTGCTTAGATCCATGTCGAGCTGTCAAGTTGCTCCAGCCTGAGGGTCTAGATTCGTCTGCTAAACATCAAAAGTGCCTCAACATAAATAAAGGAACTTGGGAATGAAGAATACCATATACAAAGCGGAATTTGTGCAATATCAGAATGCACAGCATTTAGATATAAATTAGTATATATAGATGTGCAGCCTCGCTTGATGTGCATTGAGGTAAAACAAGCTACGGAGATTTCTTTTAGATACTACCTTACACATGAACTACCTAAGTAGACCTTACTACTCCAGGCAGTTTGGACGCCGATTACTTTACTGCAAGACTACCCACCTACCTAGGTATGCATAATACTATCTATCTATCTATCCAGTTCCCTTTATGAGAACCAAGAGCATTTACACATCAGCTACTACTTACAAAATATAAATGTCAAACTCATGATAATTATAAGCTTAGTTCATCGTAAAAGAACATGTATGTACGTAGATAGACATGAACATAAGAAAAGCAAAAGCTCTGGTTGAAAAGCTCTATACCTATCTATTATTAATCAGACAAAGGCATTTACTGGCTGGAACTGTACATATATAGCAAGACCTAGGAATTAGTGACTATGGAGTAGGGAAAGAGGCGTTGAACTGGCCTTTCTAGGTCAGGGTGTAGAAAGGACCTACCTACCTAGGTAGGTGTAGGTGCACGCCCTCCTTCCCCAAGCCAAGCTGCCCCATTCTACGGATACTTACCCGTATCTCTCTCTGCCGTGAGGCCTCGGACGACTCATTCATGTTCTGGACTCAAACATCATGGATAAAACTGTGCATACACAGTATCGGGTACGCACGACTCAATCAACTTCGGGGAGGCGGTCTTGGCGGACTCTTGATCCCCCAAACTTGGGAAATCACCGAGAAGGTTCGGCCCCTGACTGTTTGGTACTCTCGTTGCTGCTGCTACTACTACCGTGCTACCGTCAGCGCAAGACGCCGACTTTCTAAGGCGAACAATACGGATACAGCCTAACTCAGCCTCAGTCAGCCGGCCGACCCAGCCCCGAAAACGCCCTCGCTTCGCTGTATCGGACAGCAGTAGAGCAGCCATCTTATTGGCTCGTGTGCAACGGAGTAGGCGCCGTCAGAGCCTCCCGCTCCGCTGTCCTTATTGGCGCATAACCAGGGACAGACAAGACAAGGCCAAGAAGGCACTCGCAGAACAAGCCTCTGGGATCGAAACCAACAAGGATGCAAAGGGGCAGGTGCGGGGAGCCGGTCATTTAAGCCGCTGATGCTCGCTTGCTACCTAGGTAGTTACCACCAATCCCAGAGCCAGAAGCGATCGAGATTCTAGACCCATTGTCGAATTCCCATCATGCTACTTATGGACGATTTCAACACCAGCACCCAATCTACAATTACCGGCACCATGCATCTGGGCATCTTAAGATCCATACTGTACTGTGTATGTATATAACGCTGTCTCTATGCTGTTGAATGTAACAACACGTTGCATACCTTTTGATTATCAACGGTCCTTCAGACCATCCGCAACCACCGGCTCCTGATTTATACATAGAGGAGAGGACCCAAAAATGAGCTAGAGAATTGGAGAGACATGATGAAAGGAGGCTACGGGGTGCCGGGTGTGCCATTTCATTCAGCTCGTCAAGATGCTGCTGCCCCGGCATGGAATAACAACACATGATGCCTTGGAGCTACTCCCTTGTGCGTCATTCAACTGCAGAAGAAGGCTTGCCTGCGCGTTATGGAAGTACAGTACCCATCAACTACTACCTATCAGCGTAACATGATGAATTATTACATATAGACATATGTTGTACATACCTCTGCTCTGTCTGCTAGCACGGACCGGCTCTTGCAAAGACGTCGGTGGCCATAGCTGCTTCACCATATGGTCCTTGGAAAAGGAGGACCTGGGGGATTTCTAAGTAAGCCCAGCAGATCCTTTTTTTTGTTTTTTTTTTTGCGCGATGCCATGGGCGATTCGACCAAAGACCTGCTCGATCATGGTGAAGTTGGAGTTCTGGCGTTGTGCGATCAGTAAGCCAAACTTCGATTCCAGTAACGGGCATGGCTCGATGGCGATCAGGAACAACCCACGGGCGAGCAGGGCGTGCGTCACTTATACTGGTTCCACACCCCCAAGCTCACTGTTGCTCCGGCCATCAACACAAGAAGCTCCAGTTTAGTGAATCCACAACTACCTGCCTACCGACGAGCGATCCCCTTTGGAGAACAAGCCCATCTTCAACCCTGACCGTCTGTCACGCTTCTTTGGGTGTTGATGATTGACACGCACCGTCTCGGCGAGTTTCGAGGCTCTCTGAGCCAGCCGCAAAACAGGATGGCGAGACTTCATCAAGAGCGTGACATTCTCACCCCATCATTCATTACTGTATACCGTATGGAGAGACTCGAACCGTTTCACGGGTTGGGATCGAGATCTTACCCGTTACAGTTTGTGAGCTACTGCGCTGCCGACATGCTCCTTCGTGCCTCTGGGTCGAGGTTCGAGGTGTGGAAGGGTGACGCATTCAACCAGTTGCTGTGATCTTGCCATGTCGGGGCAAATCAATCAAATCAATTGATGGTTGATCGCCATAGCCAATTGCCCTTTTCTGAATGGAGGAGGGGCACGATACGCCAAGACCCATGACAGTCCTGCCCATGGCCTTGGAACATCATGACGGACTTGTACGACATTGGACAAATTCCATCATCAGCGTGCCGGTTCAAGTTTCGCATCTTTCACATTTATCGGCTTTGCAGCCCAGCCATCCATGGGTTTTCTTTGCTGGAATCCCTACAGTGCTGTAGTCACGGGCACCAGCAGCGTTGCTTTACGTTGTGTTGCGTTGCGACCTCAATATGCCCATGGCCCCAGATATCGTTCATGAATGCGGTCCATTGGACCAAGATAGGGCATCTCGATGTTGTCCAGGTGCCGCCCTATCGTATGCGTAGCCGATGACAGGGCCCTGGGGTCCACGTTTTTTGGTTTTCGACCCAGTTGAAGTTCAACTGCGTTACTGTACTTAGCAATGTTCCGTGCCAATTATTAGACAACTCGGACTTTGAGATGCTTCTCCAACAGAGACTGGCCTTTACATCATTCATCATTCTTGAGCGTCAAAACTTGACACGCTGAGTTCAGAAAATGGGATAAGAGAACAGAGAAACAAAAAAAAAAAAACGCGGCGGATCAGAATCAGAAATCAGAGACACTTTTCAGCGCCAAGGCTGTGCGTCCTAACGAATCTTGTACATGTACCCCTACTCCCACACACCCTTTCTTTAGGTTGTGAACTGACTGGGCTAGACCACACCCTCCTAGTTCACAATGAGCCTCTGAACAACGCGATCACCCCCCGAGCCGAGTGCAATGTAGGAATCTGATGTTTCTGCTCTTCTTCTGCTCACTTGGGCTCTCACAATTCTGTCCTCGCTTCGAAACCCTGCTTTCCCCATTGCCATTCAACTAATAGTCTTTTTCGTTTTGCCGGTGGTTGCGGCACCTCCGACTCTGTCTCTTTTCCCCTGGACCCTGTCTTTGCTCACTTTATCTACATACAACATTTGGATCCCACGATGCCCCAAGTCCCCCCATCTCATTACTGGCTCTCATAAATCCTCTCCACAGAAGAACTTCTTTTCAACAACTCTCACCCCCCCCGTACATTGACAATTGCCTTCCCTTCCTTACAATCCTATTCTTATATGCGTCGTGCCTTGCTCTTGTCCCTCCGATTTGACTCTCGCCCGCGCGCACAAGCCAGCAGGAACCTGGGTCCAGAACATCGATCCTCAATCGACCTGCAGCCAGACCATACCTAGGTCTATCTCCTTGGATCTGTCACCTCACAGTCGCCTCATAAGATTCAATCCCAAGATCACCTGCCAATTCACCTGTCGTCACAGTTCTCGACATCGCTCTTGGGACGAGGCCCTGCGCCGCTGACAGACCATAGCCTCCCATCCACCCCTCACAGAGCAACATTCTCCCTAACCCATCACGGCTCAGGACTTGCTCTTTGCAATCGAGATATCCGATTCTGCTTTCATCACTGGGCGTGCTGGTATCTGTTCTTCACTCCCCAATACTCTGTTATCCTCTATCTCTGTCTTCCTGTTCAGTCTTGATCCTTCACCTCAAGCAAGTCGTCACTGTTGTCAATCGGCACTCTGTCAGAACATCATCCCAGAACACATCTGCCAGCTCTTCTCAGTTGCGAGGCTTGTCATACTCCAACTGTAGCAGAACTTTCCCAACTCTTTCGATTCAGCATCACTCCATATCTCGCTTGTATGTGCCTCCTGTTTCTTTCGTCGTTCTTTTACCTCCCTCCCTCTTCTTGCCCTTACCCATGGCTTGACAGTCACCTAATCCAATCAGCATATCATATGCTTTTTCATACTTGAACTTATCTCTCCTGGGCCGCCCCGAATCTCTTGTTCTACTTCCAAACATCTTCATTTCGATTCATCATTGCCCGCCAAAGACTTCCAAGGCATAGCCACCCTCTCTTGACACATCATCATCAAACGGAACACAACATACTTACTACTGATAGAGCTCACTGTTTGACCCCGCGTTTCAGAACCCACCTGCTCAGTTGTTTTAAGACGACGCATCTTGGCCCAACATACGAGAAGGATACACTGCTGAAAACTTGGTATACCCATCTTGAACTTGCGTGCAACACTCTTTGCTATTTCGACTTTTGAGTTTTTTGTTGAACGATCTCGAGCAAGCTTCCGATCACTCGACGGTATTGCTTGCTTTGCGTCGTGGGTTACAGACACCTCATCCATTCCCATTTGAATCGAATTCAAGTCGTCACCCTGGCACCCATCAAACCACGAAAGCCGCTCGTTTGTAGAGGGAGGTTCCCCGGAATTTTCCAGCTGAGCTGTATGTCTTCAGATCTTGAGGGCATTTTTGCCGAATTGGGCTTGTCCCAGTATCTCGGTACATTTGTCGAGCAGGGATTTGACGAGTGGGATATCATTCTTGATATCCAGGAATCAGACCTGTATGTCAGTCTGAGCTTGTCTAATTGCGGCACTTGCACTGACAGCCATTTTCCAGAGATGCATTGGGTGTCAAACTTGGTCACCGGCGAGTATGTTTGAAATCAATCCCCGCTTAGGGCACAGGTGCTGACGTCGTCATAGAAACTTCAGAGAAGAATAGCCAATGCACGGGGAATTTCTCCGTCAGCGTCGTTGGTAACATCAGTGAGGCCAACAAGTGAAGACGTCAAGTCGGATGGCGTGCAACCTGAATCCAGTCGGACGGAGATTCAACCAGAGGGACAAGGTGTCGCGAAGCGGAAATATCGACGTCACCCGAAGGTGGGTTGGATCTTGATCGTTGTGTGATGATGTTCGAATAGCTAACGAAGGTTAGCCTGATGAGAATGCCCCCGAACGACCTCCTTCAGCTTATGTTTTGTTTTCCAACAGTGAGTTCTTGTCCTGGGCCTTGATTTTGCTTATTTGTAAAGCAATACTGACATTTTCATTTTAAAGAAATGAGGGAAGACTTGAGGAGTCAGAACCTTACATTCACCGAGATTGCTAAACTTGTCGGCGAGAACTGGCAAAACCTAAATCCAAGTGAGAAGGAGTCGTACGAGAGCCAAGCAAATGCCGACAAAGAAAAGTACCACCGAGACCTGATGGAGTACAAGAAAACACCCCACTATCGGAAATATATGCAATATCTGCACGACTTCAAGGAGAAGCAGGCTAAGAGGACTCAAGGTTTGTAGCCGGAACGGCACTAAACCCGTTGACCGTTGACGCAGTAGCAGCCAGACTGACATGCTATTCTTGACTAGCCGACACATCCAAGAGAGCAAAATTGGACCCTATTCGATTACGGCACAGCAGTAGCAGCAGCAGCACAATGACGCCTGGAGGCAACACATCGAGTGGAAGCGGCAGTGAGAGGTTGCAGGGGAGTGAGCCACCACCTTGCCAACGGGAGAGATTGAGCTCCATCGCGTCGGTGGCTGAGTCGCAGCACTCGTCGACAGCGCCAACACCCCTTTCGCAGTCAAACTCGAATGATGAAACAATGTCGTCGCCTCAAGCCAATCAATTCGACACTAGTAGCCCACGAGACTCGCATCACCATGCTCCTAAACGCCAGCAGCCATGGCGAGAAGGTGGACGTGGAGTTGAATCTTCCCATCAACCTTTACCGTCGTTATCCAACATGCTCGAGGATGGGAGGAAAGGACTGCCGATGTCGTCCGGATCGGAAGGAAATCCGTATTCGACTGGTTTCGTTGCCGCCAACCATCCGAGATCGGTACCCGAGGTACCTAATGTACTCCCGTCAGCGCCGCCGAAGCCCCCCCTTCTTCGACATGAACCCTCCTCCAACAGCAGCGTTGGTTCGATCAGTCCAGCGACGAGCTTCGCACGAACTCCCGGTGAAGGACCGCTCCCGATCCATGCTCTCCTCTCCCACCACCAGTCGCTACCGACCCCGGCAGTTGCCAGTGCGTCCATGTTTGAACGGGGATCGCCTGTTCCTGGCATGGGTGCGGCCAGCCCAAGTCCGACAGACTTTTCAAGGCCACCTTTCGGTCATGGCCCAGTGCCAAAAGGATACGGTACTTGATCCTCGCGATGCAGAGGCTTCGTCAGGAAGTCAAGCTAACTCGGGCTACAAGGCTTTCAACCGCTGCCACCCACTGGGTATTTGGCCAAGAAGGAGGACTCGTTAATGGACGGTGACGTGTTGATGACTTCTGCACCCGACTTGTCCGCTTCCACGGAAGACCACCTTTTCAAGGCTCGACTGGATGGAATGAGTGTCCTGCTTCGAGCAGGTGAGCTTGTCGAGAAACATGAACGAGACGAACGACGATGAGGTGACGACGGATGAATGCTCAGGGCATAACGCTAAGATACACGACATGGAGATGATTATGCTCAAATGTGGAGAGAAACGGCTCACTTATGCCGATGCTCTCTCTTTAACCTTTCTCTTTTCTTGTCGGATACCCACATATTACGATATAAACTCTTTGACGTTTAGGATGGGGATTTGGTGGAATGCGGTACGACGTGAACCAATTTAATGACTGGTGTAACGATTCGGTTGTGCAGGTGCAGGTTTGGCGTTATCGGTCTCCGGTATGGTTTGTATAGGATTTGGAAACGATCAAAAATAGCATTTGGCGACCATGAGGACTCGGGATGCTTATAGTCCAAGACTTATCCAGGTTGCCATTGGGCTGAATGATGTACGTTATTCATGCCATATGTTCTCGAACCTGTTTTTTGCATCATGAAAATTGTAGATGAATAATAACTGTTAGTATGAATAAGATTAGGTTGGTGAAAGGATTTAAAGCCGTCAGACCACCAGCAGGTGATTGCGGCGAGAGTAAAACGACAAGGGGCGTCGATCAATCTGATTTGTATCGTTTAGGGGAGAGGTGAGAAGACAATCAATTGTGATAAGAAGAAGAAGAAGAAGAAGAAGAAGAAGAAGAAGAGAGAAGGTGGACGTTTTGAAATAAAGGGTCCTTCCTAATTCAGGTTTATCTACCTACCTACCTGAGGCAGGTACCTAGGTATGTAACGAAAACTCCAAGCGATCTAGGTACTGTAGGTACCTTTTCTTTGTTCTCCCCCGCAGAAACCAATCTTTGGGGAAGCGACGATATCGTCATAAGGGTCCGGTTGGCAGTTCAATTCAACGTCATAGCGCAGCCACTTTCTCTTTATTTCCTGCGCCACGTGAAAAGGTCCTCCTATCATTTGCTTGTCTGTGGGGTGGGGAGGGGGAAAAGGAAACCTTGCTTGTCTTGCTTGCACCAAGGAAAAAGAGAAAAGAGGGGGCCCCTGAAAATTAAGTAAGGTATCTACCTATCTATGTGTTTATGTATCTATGTATCTATGTATCTATCTATGTGTGCATACGACAACCTCTTTAGTACTCCATACCGTCGTATTCTTGTGTTATGCGGAGGTGACTATGACGATTCAGCTTGTAAATTCATCATTCTTGACAAGCATCCTGAGTCGAAGTTGTTGCAACTATCTCTTGAAAAACTTGGGTGCTACAGTAGCATGTCGCACCACTGTCCGTACAGTACATATCTAAAGTCGAGTTTCAACAGGTAAAATTTGACCAAAAGTTGCTTATTTCAAAAATGTGCTTGTGCTGTACGCACACAAAAGACGTGACCAATCATTCCTTCGTATTCTTCATACCAGGCATAGATGTTGCTTCTCTTGGCTTCTCCCCCTAACGCCAGGATATCATATCATCACGTTATCCTCTATGTCTTCCATAAAGAATCTTGCAAGCGCCTCATGGCTTTCCTAAGAACAAGAAAAAAAAAACAATAGTATGCCACATCAGAACATAGACACGAAAAGTAATTCGTCTAAAACCGTTCTCCTCCCATCTATTCACCTTCAACAATCTCCGCTGTCCAGTCCCTGCGGATCTCCAGCTCCGACAGACCAGGCGTGGTTTCAATCACCAGACCCTTTTCGTTTGCCAAATGCAAAAGGCAGATGAAGCAATATGATGTCGAGATATCATCCATCACTGGCTTGGGATATACCGTCTGCAGATTGTTCATGACTTCTGTGAACTTGAGCGGCTCCTCCTGCTTGGCCTCACCAGCATCCGACGCCACGGGCTCAGGCTGTTTCTAGAATCAGAAATGTTAGCATCTTGTTCGATATGCGCGTCTCATATAGAAAGAATTACCTGGAGATTGTCGACATCCATGCCCTTCCATAACTCCTCCTTGAGTCTTCGAACGTCGACCTTTTTGGCTACTCTGGCGTACTGCACGTACTCTGGTCGCACACGTCTTGTCTGAGTAACCAATGTCGTTCCAAATGCTCCAGTATTCGTCACTGTCTCGCCATTGAGCAGAGCCGTGAGGCCCCCACCCTCAGTCAGTCCGGCTTGGCCGTCAGAGCCTGGTGAGAAGTGTTCTCTTGCATCAGCAAATTCTAGATCGTCGTCTTCGTCCAAATCCCCACCAGGGAATGGCATGCCGTCGTCATCTTGGAAAAAGTTGGCATCATAGTCACCCTTGGGAAGAGCCGTCTCATCCGTGTTCTGAGGTGCCTTTTGCTTGGCCCAGAATGCCTCGTCCATCTCCCCTTCAGGCTGGTTGTCCGAAGCACCATTACCAAAGCCGCCACCACCGCGAGAATTGAACCCTGTGCGTCGCCGGCCCATTCGTGCCTTGGGCTTCAGGAAGAGACTTAGTAGAGACTTGGAGTTGAAGTGCTTGTCGTCGGGGAGAAGATTCCGCGACTTCGATTTCCAGTCCTTCTTGGGCATGCTGATGGCCGTATTGTTCGTAGCCTGTGTATAGATAACATCCGAAGTGTGCGAATCGAGGGGCGCTGCAAAGTCAATTTCGAATGGCTCCTTTTCTTTACGCTTCTTTGTTTCTGTCGCTGGCTTGTTGACATCCTTGATCTTTCTGATTCTCCAGTGCTCGGCGCTTGTCCAGTTCTTTTGCAACGCTTGGTCAAAAAACCCAAGGATATCCTCGTGCATCTTGTCTGCTTTTTGTGCACTTGTCATTGACACAACGTATTCGCCGTTGCCGTCAATTTCGTCCCCATCACCACCCTCTTCACCAAAACCGGCGTCGTACACCCGCATCTGTGGTTCCAAGGCGGCTTCTCGGGCCCAGGCTTCACCACCCTCGCCGAAAGCAACGTCATCAACAACATCGAAAGTTCCGAGACCAAGGTCGTCATCGTCAAAACCTGCTGGCGCGTCGCCATCAATCACAAGACCAGAGATGTCGCCTAATGCTCCTGGTGTCTTTTCCTTGTCTTGATCTTGCCTCCAGTCTTCGGGTGCCTTCAAGAATGGAATATCCATGGAGCCGGAAGGATCGCCGAGATCGAATGTCTTGAGAGAAGGGCAGACATCGAGCTCATCAAGCCGGAGCAGATCGGGGATATACTTGGCCCCCAAAGCCCCGACATCAATTTCGATATCCCCCT